>JAJHUR010094281.1:39524-61989 GCA_027495735.1 Lutjanus campechanus | reverse complement strand
TAAAAGAGCGTCTCACATTTACCGAAATTGTTTAATCTATGGTCATTTTCAGCTTAATTCTGTTTCTTTTGCTTTAGTTTTGCCAAAGTATGAAGTAAAGGTGCACCTACCCAGCGTGATTACCATCCTGGACCAAGAGGCAATAATAAAGATCTGTGGAAAGTGAGTGTCCCACCGAAACATGACCGAGTAACCATTTATTAAATCAAACTGGGAGTTAAATTTTTCTCATTTTAAAACCATTTTTAAGAAACTCTGAGTGTGTGTTTCCCATGAAAGTGGTTCAATGGCATCTGAGGGACAGCACCTCCATGAGACATGTTGTCATCTTGACTTGTTTGCTAATGTATATAGTAGAATTGTTGATGCAAGAGATTGTAGTCTGTTTTTGATGTTGTGTTATAGAGTTTGGGGAACCCTGAAACACTTTTCTTCGGTCGTGTCCAGAAAGGAAATCTTGATTTGCGAAACTCTTGTGAGTTTTGTGTATGTTGTTTCTTCATTGTGACATTGAATAAATGTTAAAATGGTCACTCTTGCGAGATCTTCCGTGGGTCTGGTTTTCCCTTGAAGACTCGACCGTCAGACACTGTCTCCTCTGCTTGTATCACTTCCACACATCTGTGGTCTCTTTTGCCTGCGTCGTCATATAAAGCTCTTATCTCATTGGTTGCACTTTGAAAAGTCAGCGGCAAACAAGGTCAGAGTTCAAATGATTTGAACTTTGAGCGCAGCGGTTAGCGGCAGATCTGAGCAGTGCGCCACGCCAAGTTTAGTGGTGCCACTTAGTCGGGCGCCACTGCTCTCTCCATAGGAAAACAATGAGACAGCCAGCACAAAGCATTTTTACCGCTGATCATGTGTTGGGGCATTAAGATATGCTATGTGTTATGCTTGTCTACGCTGAAAAGAGAACCAAATTTTGAAGATGGTTAAAAGATGTTGCTAGGAAACCTGTAAAATTTACATATTTTCATATGTCAAGCTAGCTAATTTTAGCAAAACGCTAACCAGCTGCCTAACTTGATGTATATTAGGTAGCTGGTTAGTTAGCATTTTGTTAACATTAGCTATCAGATATAACTAGCTAGCTACCAATTTATGTAGACTAGTTAGTCAGGGTTTTGCTAACATTAGCTAGCTTGAGATGTGAACATATGTTGATTTTTCAGGTCCCCCAGCAACATCTTTTAACCATCTTCAAAATTAGTTTTTCTTTTCAACATAGCGAAGCATAGAACATAACATAACTTACTATATATGACCATATATATCACATAAGTCCAGGAAAAGGAGAAGAGGTTTCACCTGGTACCAAGTTTGGACAACTGTTATTGCATCACAGAGGAAAAAGGGGTGGGACTTTAGTGTTAAGCTTGTCTATGTTGAGCAAAATGCAAGCTACTTGGGATGGGTATATTAGTATATACTGATTTCTTAGTAAAATCAATACAGATCTGTTTGATTTTAAGAGTTAGTATCCAGAGCCAGTTAGTATCATCAAAATCTGACAGGTTGGATATTTTAGATTTTAGCCTGAAATGTTTCATCTCCAACACCTGCCTTCTGTGAGTTGATCTAAGATTAAGATGATTTTTTTTAAAAAGCATCTCTGTCTCCGTGTGCTTCTTCCTGCAGATACACCTATGGGAAACCAGTTGTCGGTTCAGTGAAGGCTGTGATGTGTAGACACGCCGTTCGGTTTTACTGGTATTCAAGTACCCAAGAAAGTGACCTCTGCAAGACGTACCAGCTGACAGTGAGTGATCCAGATAAAAGAAATATGACTGGCTGTTGTCAAATTTTACACTGATTATATGTATGTGTGTGTGTGTGTGTGTGTGTGTGTGTGTATTCGAAATGGACTCTTGTTAATCTCGCCTAGACGGATAGAAGTGGCTGTGCTACACAAACTGTGAGCCTGACAGACTTCGCCCTCAACAAGAGCGTGTACGATGACAGTTTTGACGTGAACGCTGAGATGGAGGAGTTTGGCACTGGTAGGTTGACTGCATGCTGGATACTATTCATTTAGTCATGAATACAAGTTCCTCATGATCTGTATGTTCACTACCATCTAGGGGTCATTCTTAAGGGCAGTGGACGGACCGGTTTCAGCAGTCACATCAGAACCGTGACCTTTGAGGATGTGCCTACAACCTACAAGCCTGCCATTCTCTTCGAGGGAAAGGTAATCGGTCACTGGGAGCTGTTGGCCTGCTGTCAGAAAACCTATCCATGATAGTAGTGTGGTTCTCGCGATTGAATTGTTTGGTCCACCACGACTGCCACACTAATTACGTTTTATTGGACTTTATCGAAGCAGCAGGAGGGCAGTGTGTAAGTGTGTGAGGCGTGCAAGAGAAGGAGAGTGAATGGCAGACTAGTGCTGCTTGTAGCAGAGAGAAACTCAAACATACGATCAAGCTGTTGGTCTGGCAGTAAATGTACAGTGCAGGTTACAGTCAGTCAGTCAGTTAATAAACGCTGTTAATAAATGGCTAATAAAAGCTTCTCAACACCAAGAAAAGTCTTGTCTGTTATTTTCCAGCTGCTGGAAAAGTGACAGGGTTAGCCCCAAAGTAAGCTGAGCAGGAAAGGCTAACATTAAGCTAATGCTAATGCTAGCAATGTACCTTTACAACGTCAGCTCGATATGATACAAGATCAAAACAAAGTAAAAAAACCTAACCAGACAAAAACAATGTAAAAGATGGAACAAGACCAAAATGACTTGACAAGATGAAAATTATTTAAAAGAAGGAAGAATATGAAAATTATGTAATTAGATGAAGTTGCCCTAAAAGAAGTAGAAGATGTAAAAATATAAAAACGCTGTAACAAGATGAAGATGATGTAACAAAATGAAAATTCTGTTAAAGAAATTTAATGACAAATACGATGTAAAGGATGCAGCAAGACAAAAATGACTTAACAAAATTATGTAAAAGACGCAAGAAGACAAAAACGACGTCCGGAGATAAAAACGTAAATAACATCACAAGATGAAAAATGACATAAAAAAGACGAAAGAAAATGAAACGAAAGAAAGGACAAAAACAATGTGAAGCAATACAAAAATGACTTAACAAGAGGAAAACTGAAATACTTGAGACTATTTAACAAGACAAATTGCCTTAAAAGAAGTAAAAGACGCAACAAGATGAAATCACTGTAACAAGATGACGATGATGTAAGAAGATAAAAATAACATGAATGATTGGTATGGTAAGAAACGACTAACATACTAACATACATACAACATAAAGGACGCAGCAAGACAAAAATAACTTAACAAAACAAAAACGACGTTCTGATTTGTCTGCAGGTCAAGGTGGTCGGTCCAGACAACAAACCGGTGGCCAATGAGGCGGTGTACCTGTTTGCCGGAGACTCGGAGGAATTGACGCTCACTACAGACACGAAAGGCATAGCTTCATTTTCTTTGGACACCACCGCATGGACGGACACTGTCAGCCTAAAGGTTGGTTGCTGCTCGTCAGTGCCTTTTTTTTTTTTCTTTTTTTTCTGAAGAATCAATTCAGTACAAGGGCTTCCTATTAGTAACCAGTTCAATATTCATCAATTACACAATCAATCTCTAATTAAAGAAACTTTCCATCATATTGAATGTGTTGGAGGTGAACAACACAGACCTAATTTCTTCTTATATTACTGTTTTTTTTTAGACTTGTTCATGTTAGTTCATAGTTGAGAAACAGATGTTGATAAGTGAAGTTTCTTTGACCTTTGACCTGGGGCCATTGTGTCAACAGGCCAGGTCCAGAAAGACGGAGGAGACCGAGCCATACGTGCCAAATGTGCGCAAGCCAGAGTACAGGTCGGCCTATCACCTCGCCGCACCGTTTTACTCCAAGAGCAGCAGCTTCCTGAAGATCATGCAGGTCGACGGGAGGATCCCCTGTGACAAAGACGCCTCTGTGCGCGCTCAGTACATCATCCAGGGGCCGGAGCTAAAGCCGGGACAGGAAGCACTCGACTTCTTTTACCTGGTAAGATTCATACGGTGGGATTCGACCAACTGTCAGTATTTAAAGGGATAGTTTGGATTATTTGAAGTGGGGATGTATGAGGCACTCACCTGTAGTTAGTGTATTAACTGTAGTAGATGATGGTCAACAGTTTGGAGAAGCAGCAGGAATACTCATGTAGGAAGCAATGCAGTGTGCTGCTGTGGACAGGGTCAGCAGCAAAAAGTATCTTAGCCACCTTGAAAAAAATAATCAATACCCGTTTAAGTGCGTGCTAAATTTTGAATATTTGCATGGCTTTACCTTGCTGTCAGACAGCCTTTTTGGATCGGAAACCTCCATTATATGAGCCAAATACCGCTTGCTTTCGCTGAACCAGACTCCATTGGCAAAATCTGTCATTTTACCTCGCAAAACATGGGAGTTGCTTGTGTACTGCTGCCTTGATCTGTTAGTTTGTTTGTGTTAGCATGTTGAGTTTGGTGTTTAAAAAAGGTCAACAAAGTCACACAATAACACAGACAAGCTAACAGATTGAAGCAGCGATAAGCCAGCAGCTCCCGTGTTCTGCAAGGTAAAGTTACTGTTTTTTCAAATGGAGTCTGGTGGAGCGACAGAGTGATAGAGAAATAGAACTTTAGTGTTCAAAGTAGTAAGTTTTATTTGTACTAACTTAAAAATCGCATCAGAGACACTTATGAGTAGTTGAAAATGGGGTCACTGACATGCATCAGAATCACTTCAAATGTATCTTGCCTACAGTATATTAACGTTAAACCACTCCATCCACTCAGTGTCTGAAAACGCTTTTTGCACAAAGGAAGTGGACCTAATTAAGTTTATACAGTTAGGTTAACCCAGGACACTCAGTTACAATACCATTACACTAAAAACTGAACTTTTATCCACTGTCCTATTCTGTTTATTCCTGCATAATATTGGGAATAAACAGCAATAGGATTGTTGCATAATTTTAAAAGCTCCAGTGTGGACAGAGAGCATCCACTGTCATGGAATGCGATGTGACAGTCAGACACTTGTGTTCAGTTTGGACACAGTTTATAAAAATAGATTCCAGAATTCTTCACCTTGTTGTTTGGAAAAACACATCTAATTTCTGTGATTGTGTTTCTGTGTAGGTGATGTCCAGAGGAGGAATTGTGCAGCACGGTCGTGTCCCAGTGACCTTTCAAGCAGGAACTGGTAATTTTGACTAAATTCGGTATATTTAAGGAGTCTGGGGATAATCTGTATTTATCTTCTTGTCAGAAGTAGGTAAGTGATGTTTTCAGTGCCTGCTGTTTTAGGAAATCACTGAGCTTAGTGACATTTGTATTTGTGGAGACGCTGGATCACATGACTACTTGGTCTGCTACTACTAGACTAACAGATGAACGCATGGGGAGCTATCACCTGACACGACGGTTCCCTTTAGCTCTCAGCATTTCAGCAACAACAAAATGGACAGAGAAATCCACTGTACACTACCTGTTGAGCACAAAACAAAGTCAGCAACTATCTGATGAACATGGTAGAGTGTTATAACATCTTTTAGCAAATTTTTGGGTTTTTTCCAAAACTACTAAAACTTCTTTTCTGGTTTGGTCTATCTGCTAATGTTCAACAACACAAGCATGAATTTGCAATATCTGTGACCATGCATTCACACACCCAAACACACATCCACTTGACTTCTGTGATTTAAGTATAAAGAGTGGGACCAAGTCACAAAGGAACTCTCTGCCGAGTCTAATAATGCCTGCTGCAAGGCTCCATGACCCCGGTTCATGCGTTATTAGGGGGGCGTGGCTAAAGTATAGGTGGCTAGATAAATGTCACCAATGAAAAATGAACTCTGCTCAGTCCAGTGACTCCCACAAGTGCCTAAAACCAACAACAGGTATTGAGTTATGAAGGGGGTGAGCCTAAAGTATAGGGGGCGGGGCTAACTAATCAATTTGCTGAGACATGTGGTACCTCCCACAAGAGTCTATGACAAACAGTACATGTGTTATGGAAGGGGGCGGGGCTAAAGTGTAGCACAGCACAAGTCACTAATTAAAACATATGGCTTTCTCAACAGTTTAACGAACAGTTCATTAGGTGTGTTTGGTGGGTAAGCAGTGACGTGTATGGAAGCATCACCTTACTAAAAGGGCTTTGCAGTGCGCATGTGTACACAACAGGGTGTTGCAGCGGCACCGCTTCTGTTTAAATAAATGTGTTTTGTCAGGGCTGAATGCAAAGTTCTGCACCGTTTTTCATAGGCTGCTGCCACGCCCCCCCCTCCCTTTTGCCATTTGGTAAGAACAGCTCATCGGCTGTCCTTTGGCTCATGACCAACCTTTCCACAAGGCCTTGTGCGAGTCTGTAAATCCATTTGGAAGTTATGTGCCTCTCCATTACCGTGCCCCCTTTTAGCCAAATGACAACACAAACACGCAGACACACGCTCGACCTTCATGCCAAATTCCAGCCTCCTAGGGCAAAACTGTGGCCGCCAAAGGGTGGGGAATTTTTGTGGACTGACCAACCGACCGACTGACCTGTTGAGCCGCTGGTCACAGCTAAAAAGCATGTCAGAGCAGATCATTACTCAAGTGACCGAGTCTAATCTTGAGATCTGTTGACGGTAACAAACAGACTATGGCCATCTTATCCTTCAGCTTCATGGGATGAGCTGCTGGAGGCTAATCTCAGTTTGCTGGTTTTGGGGATGTCCGTAGTCTAATGGTTAAAGCACATACCACATGACCTCATGTTCTGTGTTATATGCCGTACACGTAATACACACTTTTTGCTTTTAATTTGATGGACAGAATAAAAACAAACAGGAGATGCAGGGAAAACAACAACAACAACAAATAATTTAAAAGAATGTCATTTCAAAGGTCAGCTTCAGGTAAACCTACGTTGCTACATTAGCTTCAGGCTAACCCAGCGGATTATTGTTTGCCCATATGCAATAAAGGCTGCTGTTCAAACATAATAGAAATGTCTGATTTGTTATATGCAACATGAGAAAGTGTATTTTGGAGTTTTGTGTGTTTTTAATGTTAAATAATGGCCACATTTGCTTGTCTTTCTGTGTGTCTGTCTCAGTCAAAAAAGGAGAGCTGTCCATATCGCTGCGTGACGTTACAAACCTGGCACCTTTTGCCCAGGTGGTAATTTACACTGTGATGCCCAATGGAGAGGCTGTGGCCGATAGCAAGGACTTCCCCATTCAACTCTGCCTCAATAACAAGGTACAACCACAGTAGGACTTTTCTATCTAATTTTCTATGAAAGTCATGTCTATTATGCCTTATGAGCACATTCATGAGACATTATAGTGCATTTATAAGGCCTAATAAGCTATTTATATATGTTTGTAATAAAGAATGGCAACTTATAACACTTTTTATAAAGTATTATTAGTGGTGGGCAAAGTTCAGCATTCATAATGCTTTATAGCTCCATGCCAAAGTGACAACAGTGTTTAAGAGAAGAATCTGAGTCACAGTTACTCAGGATGTTATAAAGACACATAGAGAACTGATCTGAGGGACCATAACAGATTCTAAACTCTAAGTTTCTGAAATGGAATAATGTCTTATAAACATTAATAATATGCCATAGCATGCTATAGCATGACATTATGAGCTTTAGATTAAGTGACCGCACTGTATAAGGTTATTAGCAATTTTATGATGTTTATAAGACATTATTCCATTTCTGAAACTCAGCAACCTTAATAATAGTGCTGCCACTTTACTTAAAGCTCACAAAGTCATGTTATAGTGCATTATTGCTGTTTATAAGACATTAAACCTTGTTATAAGCTGCCATGCATGATTGTTCACATTCATAAAGAGTTTTCTAAAGCCTTATAAATGCCTTATAATGTCTTGTGAATGTGCTTATAATGCTTGATAGACATAACTGTCATGGGAAGTGTTAACAAAAGTAACTCATTATGTCAACCACTCGTAAAACTGAATTAACCTTGTTATAAATTGCCATGCATGAAAGTGTTTTGGGACTTTTTATAACATAAAGAAACGAGAAAACATAGATGATTTTAAGTCTAGTACCTTGACATATGACCTGACCTGTTCTAATTGTCTCTTAAACTAATGTCTGTCCACCTTGGTGTGTGCTGTCCAGGTGGCTCTGAAGTTCTCCTCCCTTCAGGAGCTTCCAGCAGAGAAGACCACCCTCAGTCTCCAGGCTCACCCAGGCTCCATGTGTTCTGTCAGAGCCATCGACCAGAGCGTCCTCCTGCTGCAGACGGAGCAGGAGCTCACTGTCGACTATGTATGACACCCGTCCTCATGTTTTGTTTTGTTTGTTTAGTATAAAATTTTTAGACTACCCGTCAGCTTCTCCCACATTGTCCCTCATTTGATTTGTTGGGATCTGGTCCCCTTTCTGTACCTTTACCAACTAGAGCTGCAAACATTAGTCAATTAACCGATAACTCGACTGAAAGACAAGTAATGGCTAACTGTTTCGATAATTATTAATCAGCTAACTGTTTCA
The DNA here is from genome assembly GCA_027495735.1 of Lutjanus campechanus. NCBI lineage: Eukaryota > Metazoa > Chordata > Actinopteri > Lutjaniformes > Lutjanidae > Lutjanus > Lutjanus campechanus. The sequence goes on along the minus strand of JAJHUR010094281.1, from coordinate 53,473 downwards.
GTCACTCTCCAAGCAAAAATGTCAAATGTGTGTCAATGTGGTTCCAGCTTCTTAAATGTAAGAATGGGCTGCTCTTCTTTGTCATTTAAATGAAGAGTCTTTGGGTTTTGGACTGCTGGTTGGACTAAAGATGCAATCTAAAGATGCTGCTTTGGGCTCTGGGAAATTGTGATGGGCACTTTTCACATTTTTAAACATTTTGTAGACTAAACGATTAATCAGTTAATCATTAAAATAATCTTTAATTGCAGACCTATAGACCATTTTTAGTACCGATGCCATGATTTGGTCAAAGTGTTAAGCTTGAGGCAAGTACAAACTGGAGGCAAACACGAATCACCTCAGAACAGCAGACCACATAACCAAGCCAAAATGTCATCTTGCTGTATTGTTGGGTGCCAGAATCAAAGTAGAAATGACTCAAAATTGAAGTTTTATGGCATTCTGGCTGTCAGTATTTGGCCATATTGCTCCATTACTTCTTAAGACCATCATGTGTTGGCTAACTAAGCTAACTAAATTCTTAGCTAGCTAGCAAACAAGTTAACGTTTTGTTGACCTTTTAGCTAGCTAGCAAACAGTAGAGGAACATAGAGCTGCTGAAGGTTAACAGTTTTTCTCCTATTTTATATTTATTAGCTCCCGTCAGAGCTCAAATTTTTGTAGTTATTAATTTATTTTTATTTTATTGCATTCTGGCTGCCGCCGCCTGTCAAAGAATGAAGACAGCTATGGTTAAACATGATGAGACAAGATGTGTGCAAGCTGTGACATAATAAACAAAACAAACTCACAAAATGTCAAGAAAGGAAATATTCTCACACCTACTTGCTTTACAAAGCAGAAAAATACAACCAATTACCTTCTCAATTCAAGTTTCCCTCCTTTACAGAACTAAAACAAGCTTTAAGCGACTTGTTAACCCCGTAAAACCCAGGACAAACAGAAACAAATTAGAGCTCTCCAAACCATCTCGGTCAGTCTTTCCGCTGTTAGAAGAATCTCCAACTCTGGTTTGGTCTAAATAAATCCATCATTCACCGGGGTAGATGTGAAAACAGTCTGTCTCTGAATAAAATGAGAAAAAAAACTTTTGTCCAATCTCCCAACCCTATGGCAATTGTAGAAAGATGGTCCATCCATGGAGTGGGCGTGTACAGGCTGGCCAGTCTGCTCCCATTGGTTAATGTGAACTTTTTCCAAGTAACACTTGCGGTGTACATATTCAGAAGAAAACTTGTATTTTCTTCAGCCTTTGTTAAGAAACAAACCAACAAAACTTGCTAGCTAGTGTTGGCTAACATTTCATGGGGATTGTTTTGATTCCACCTAAGCTCCGAGTCCGCCCACAGAAAGTCATGTTTACCAACACAACAGCACCTCAACATGATGTTCTTATTGTAAAAAGCACGAGGTCTAGCTTCAGAGATGTGGAACGTTGGAAAGTAAGAGTCTGCACTGGCACAGGTTTTTGCAATAGGAACATGATTTTGACCTCAGACCTTCAGCATCATACCTACACTGATGATTTACACTGGTGTGTGTTTTTGTGCAGGTGTACAGCCAACTGCCTTTGCAGAAGCTGTCAGGATACAACTATGACGTCGAGGACTTTGAGCCGTATCCCTGCTTCCCTGTGGCGGATGCAGCTGCCCGGGCGAAGCGCTCAGTCTACTTTGGACCGCCCAATCAGAAGAATGATGTCTACAGCATCTTTAAAGTAGAAAATTGGTTATTTTGATTGGCTATTAAAGAGAAGGCTACCGGAGATTATCTCTTGATCTCTGTATCACTCGGTAAATTGTCATTTAAAGGGATAGTATCTTGAATGAGGTACTTATTGAGAGAGTCAGTGTATCACCTACAGTAGATGGCAGTCGACACGCCCCCAGTTTGGAGAGGCAGCAGGAGTATCGGTGTAGGAAGCTAAGCAATCAACTGCTGTGGACAGAATCAACGGCAAAGTTTATTTTAGCTACGAAAAAAAAAAATATTTTTTAAATCATACACTTAAAAATATTAGTTCCGTGCAGTTATTTCCAAAGGATGGAATGACATGATGACAGATTGTCCAGCAATGTAGCTGAAGAATCGTGGGAGCGAGTTTTTTATTTATTCAAATTCATTAAAATATTAGTAAGTATATGATGGAATCGTGGCAGTAGAATGCACCAGAGACACCAAATTTGGAGTTTAATAATTAGTAAATTAATAATAATTATCAATCTTCATTATGTTCCATAAAACACATATGTTTTATGTACATATTCCCCAATACAGATATATATATACACACACAAGTACATTGCTTAGCTTCCTACACCGGAACTCCTGCTGCTTCTCCAAACTGGGGACGTGTCAACCACCATCCACTTGAAATAATCTGAACTATCCCTTTAAAACAGCAGCATTAATATTAATATTGACTGTACTAGTCGTCTTCTGTTTGTTTCTGTGTGTTCATCAAGTGACCAACTTTACAGTATGTGACTTCACAGTCTGTCTCTCTCCTTCTAGGAAATTGGAATCAAAATTGTGACCAACTCTGATGTGAAAAAACCTTATAACTGCCTTGAAAGGAACTACGAGTTATTGTACTATGATGGTATGTCGTTTGATTTGCCACTGATACTGTCCATTGATACTGAGCCTAGAAGAAGAAACTACCATTATACTGTAAACTGCATTATGTGTAGCAATGGTGCAGTTTTCTGGCGTAGTGGCAGAGGCTGACGTTGACTTTGAGGATGATGCTCCACTGGCCATGGATATAGATGAAGTAACCGAGACAGGAACTGAAGTGACCAAGGAGACTATTAGAACATACTTCCCTGAGACGTGGATCTGGGAGCTGGTTTCTGTTGGGTAAGTTTAGTTGCATAATTGGATTTCTTTTTTTTCGTCTATGTGTTCTTAGATGTCTTAGACTCTCCGGTTCCCATGGCCTTCAACATGATGCCACAGGGTGCAGGTGGCGTGCTCAAGGGTAAAGAGGAGGAGAAGAAGGAGACCGTCAGGACATTCTTCCCTGAGACCTGGATCTGGGACCTAGTTCCTGTGGGGTAATGATATATCTTATGAAAAGGATCCATCTTTTTTTTCCCTCCCAGACATTTGCTTTATTTTTTTAAACACTGACAGAATGTGTGTTAATAAGAATGTGGACTTTATTTTATTGGAGACTTGTACAGGAGAAAAAGAAAAATGGATCAGTATCATGTAGGGATGTTAATAATAAATCGATTAATCACTGTAAGATTTTAACTGGTTAAAAATGTGTTAATTGATAATTAATTGATAGTTTGTAATTGCACTTTATTTGACATTGTTCTGTCTGATGTAGCCATTTGTTGAATATGGAAACTTTAACTTGAAACAAAAATGAAAAAAATGGGGGAAATGAGGAAAAAGTCCTAATTATGAGATGAAAAAGTTGAAATTATGAAACAAAAAGTCATGATTATGAAATAAAAATTTTAAAAAAAATCAATTGAGATCAAAAGTTGAAATTATGTGATTAAAAAAATCATAATTATGAGATTGAGATAAAAGTTCTGACTTTTTATCTCTTAATAATGACTTTTTAGCTCATAATTTTGACTGTTTAATTTCATAATTCTGACTCACCAGAGTCACTCATTTTATTAGTTATTAATGATTAATCGATTATTAGCTTTTTCAGCTGTTAAAGTAAATGCACAAAATTTGCAACCCTATGTTCTAACATGAAAAGTTAATCATTATAACAAGATTATTTTCACGCTATGACAAGTTATTTTCTTCTTATAACATCATGTTTTCACATTATTACAACATAAACTTACCATGATATAACAAACTTCTTATTATAAACACTAACACATTACACATTATATTAACACTATACTCTTTATCTTGTTATAATGTGAAGAGTTTCAACTTATTGTTACAGCATAAAACTTTTCATGTTTTTTTTTAAATGTTAAAACAATTTATCATGTTAAATGTTGAATGTTAAATGTTAAAATTTCATAACAATCCACCGAAAGGTTAATTCAGTTTGGAGCCAACATTCATTGTCTCGTAGGAAGCATAATGATTTTTTTAGTCTCCTGATGTTACTCCAGTGCCGCTATGAGGGTGTCAGCTTTGTTTTAAAGGGAAAGTTCTCCCAAAAATCAAAAATACATATTTTTTTCCCCTAGCCTGCAGTGCTATTTATCTGTCCAGATTTTTTTGGTGAGACAGAATTTTGGAGACACAGAAGTACTTTCTCTCAACAGTAGAATCTACAAGAACTACTTTCTTTCTACTATAAAGAAAGTAGTTCCTGCATGAAACTGCTCATAAAAAGCTGTGTTGTGATTATCTTGAGTAACCAGGTCATGATTTTTGGAAAGAGACGCTGGTTTTGAATTTTTCAAATGTATTTATTTATTTATTTTTTGGTGCTTTGAGCACCACAAGCCAAGTGCCATTTGGTCCCATTATATTTGAGACAAGGCGGACTTCTCTATGGCTGATATCTCCAAAGCTCTGCAACTCACACTAAAAAAATCTATAGATGAATTAATACAGGTCAGGTCAGGGGGAAAATATGTTTTTGATTTTGGGGTTAACGGTCCCTTTAAAGTGACAATTCATCCAAAAATGAAAATTCACTCAATAGCTACTCACCTCTGTGCTGATGTGAGGATGGGTGAGGATCTCCAGTTAACAAAACACTCCCGGAGTCTCAGTGGAAAATAGCGTTGCAGCTAAATCCAGTACATTTGAAGTGAATGGTGACCAGTTTTAAAATGTAAAAAAAGAACACAAAAATACACAAAATGTCTCCACGCTGCTCGTGCGGTGTAATCCAAGTGTCCTTAAACATTAAAACTTGACCCCAAAAGTTTACACCATGTTTTTAGCACTAATGTCAACTGTAGCAGACACACAAGTTGGGCCTCTTGTTGTTCCCCTTGTATGTCAAAGTCTTCTGACATTTTCTTCTCTGTTGAAAGTTTGTGAAGTCAGTTTTGTACGCGCAACAAGTCACTATTTCTAAGAAGATCTCTGTGTTGTGTGAGTCGCTTCCAGGTAGCATGTAAACACGGGTGTGAAGGTATCGCGAGATCTCTTATATCTCTTGTCGCGCCGCTTGGGCGAGAGCTTGTGTACCCGCTTCAGACGTGTGCATGCAGCTCCGGTCTGAGAGGCCACAGCTGACATTTAGATTAAAAACATGGTGTAAATGTCGTCTTTTTGGGTCAAATTTTAATGTCGCAGCTCACGGACACTTGGATTACACCACACGAGCAGTGTGGAGACATTTTGTGTTTGTTTTGTGTTCTTTTTTTTTTTTTACATTTTAAAAGTGGTCACCATTCACTTCAGTTGCACTGGATTTGGCTGCAACGCTGCCAATCCTCACATCAGCACAGGGGTGAGTAGAGTGAAGCTGGCATTGTTGATCTGTTAGTTGGTCCCAAGTCCCAAGAAGCTGCAGTTCCTCAAATGGCCACTTGAGCCTCATATTAAAATGGTCAACTGTACACGTTTACAGACAAAAAAAAAATGCTTTGGTCTCTTTTGGCTAATTTCCATGTTCATGATAACTGTACAGGGGTGATTTTTTTATTATTTTTTTTATATCACTCATATGTTTAAATTACATGAAGGCTTAACATCATTCATAATTAAGAGTGTGGCTTTGATGCTGTAACACTACAGCCACTAGGTTGCTGCTTCATTTGGGAGTTCGGTATCTGGACCCACCACACTGTGAGCTTCAGGAACCTATGGGTGGTGTCACAGACACTTTGTCCATATTTTATACTGCATACAGTCAATGGTTGGACCTCCAATTGGTCTCAACTGAAATATATCAAGTATTGGATGGAATGAAATTGGCTTCTCAAATTCAAGATCCGATCACTTAGTCATGTTTTCATGAACTCCTGTAGATCGTTTGGACACTAATGTTTCCCAGATGAAGCATCCTGATGACTTTAGTGATCTCTTGACCTTTCCTCTAACACTAACACTGTGATGAACTTAAAGCCAAAAGTTGTCTCATCATGTATTAACACACACTGTCATGATGTTGTGGTATTGTGTATAATATCATATTCATTCATACAACTAAGGTGAACTCTGTTGTGCTCTGAGATTTTTTTTCCAACGTGACTCTCGCCTGTATGTCCGTACAGAGACAGTGGCTCGGTGAGCGTGGAGAAGACGGTCCCTGACACCATCACAAAGTGGGCAGCCGGGGCCTTCTGTGTCTCCTCTGTGGGCTTCGGCGTCTCGCCCAACACTGGTCTGACTGCCTTCCAGCCCTTCTTCGTCAGTCTCACCTTGCCCTACTCTGTCATCAGAGGGGAGGTGTTCACGCTCAAAGCTACTGTCTTCAACTATCTCTCCAAGTGCATTATGGTACATTTTTAAGGTCTTACAGAATTCATTAAAGTGGATGATGAATGAAACAAAACAGACTAATGAATTAAATAATTAAAAAAACACTTGTAATGATGCATATCTTAGTTTAGTTTGTTGAGGCTGAGTCTGTTTTGTCTTTGTTTGTGTCTGCAGGTGCAGATCACGCTGGCTGAGTCAGACCAGTACACCTTCAGAAACTGTGAGGGCTGCCAGTACAGTGTGTGTCTGTGTGGGGAGGAGAGCAGGACCTTCTCATGGATTGTAACGCCAACCGCTCTAGGTATTAAAAGAATAATGCTGCCTCAATACCATACATTTAGACATGAGGTAAAAAAAACAAAAAACAAACGAAAAGTCTAAATTATGAGATAAAGTCATACTTGTGAAATAAGAAGTCGAAATCATGGGATTAAAAGTCATAATTCTGAGATAAAAAGTTGTAATTTTAAGATGAAATCATGTGATAAATATGTTGAAATTATGAGATGAAAAGTAATAATTATGAAAAAAATTCAAAATTGAGATAAAAGGTAAAAGATGAGGTACAATTTTTAAAATTTATCTCATAATTGTGAATCTGTGTCCTATAAATTCGACTTCTTGTAATTATGAGATAGTTGAAATCATGAGATTAAAAGTTATAATTATGAGAAAAAGTCTTAATTGAGATAAAAGGTTAAAAAAAAAAACTCACTTTGTATTTAATAATTTTGACTTTTAGTCTCATGATTATGACTTACCATGGGGATATTTTTTTCTTTAATTCCTGTGTAGTGATGGACAGTCATGAGATTTTTTTTGTTTCTTTTTCTTTCAATTAGTCAGTGTTAAGAAAGCTAAAGAACGTCAGGTGCAGTCTCCAGTTCCCCACTAGGACTGTTGCTGTATTTTGGACACTGGGGTTGTGTTGTATTTGCTCTGGAATTTGGGGACATTGACATTTTATATATATGTGTGTGTATATATATATATATATATATATATATATATATATATATATATTTCAAAAAATGAGGGGCAGCACGGTGGTGCAGTGGTCAGCACTGGAAGGGGCCTTTCTGTGTGGAGTTTGCATGTTCTCCTCGTGTCCACATGGGTTCTCTCCGGGTTCTCCGGCTTCCTCCCACAGTCCAAAGACATGCATTAATTAGGTTAATTGGTGACTCTAAATTGTCCATAGGTGTGAATGTGAGAGTGAGTGGTTGTCTGTGTCTATGTGTCAGCGTTGCATGAACTGGTGACTTGTACAGGGTGTACCCCACCTCTCGCCCGATGTCAGCTGGGACAGGCTCCCTTCAAGGATAAGTGGTTACGGAGAAGTAATGAATGAATGAATGAATGATTGAAAATCAAAAAATGATGAAATAAATGAATGTCTAAATACAAGAGTTATGGGGAGGATAGAGGGGTTTTCAATGCACAATAAATGACAGAAAATATAGTAGAAGGGTTAAATGAATCACACGTGGACAGAGCTGCTATTATTCCTCCACAATGACTGAAATAACCCAAGAAGTCTCAAAACTTCTCCAGTCAAATGATGCCTGCATTCAATCCTTTTGGTTGATCTAGAAAAAACAAGACTATTTATATGATTTTGCTCACAGCCAGATAATCAATTTAATGTCATAACGGAGTAAAGAAACAAAAAAATCACATTTTTGAAGCTGGAATCAGATTTTTTCCTTTTTGTTTCCTTAAAAAAATACTCAATCTGATTAATCGATTATCAAAATAGTTGCTGATTAATTTAATAATCAATTCATCGTTGCAGCTCTAGTGTTAATGTGCTCATTGAGAGGCAAGGCAAGGCAAACTGTTCAGAGGGAAACGCTAATTATAATAAATTAATTCTTAAAGAATCAAATTTTGACGTTGAAATCTGTGAAAAATATCACCTTCAGTCCAAAATGGTGCATGTGCAGATCCCGTCAGACTCGTCTGAACACCGTCTCAGACAGCGTCAGCCCCTCCTTGCATCCTCATTACCCCCCCCCCAAAAAAAAATTCCCACCGACTGTTCCCGCTGTCACAGATAATATAATGGAATTCTTACATCTTCATAATTAAATAGTGATGTTGTTTGTTCCGTCCGATCCCGAACTTCCACCCTCGGTGACAAAGATGAGACAGAACAGGCTAATTAATCTGTATTACGGGCTCTGACAGCTGTTGCGTGCTGCACCGCTGGAAGCAAAGAAAAAGGGGGCTGTTGTTGTAACGCCGCCTGGCCTGAAAGCAGAGGATTTCTATCAGCCTCCATCAGCAGGGATGGAGACGAGGCTCTGATGAATGTCAAATTGCGCTCCTCTAACTCCCCCTTAGAGGAATGCTGACAATCACTTGTACTAACAAGTCAGGTAGTATCTCTGACGAAACGCTCGGAAACCGCTCCCTCGGGGGCTGATCTGTACTTGTCCTCCGTGTGAAGGATTGTGGGCTGCGAAGGGAGGGAGGGGGGTGAGAGATGGAGCATTATGGGGGAGAGGCAGTATAATGAGGCAACAAATAGGGATTAATGAGGGCGAATGAGATAGGAAAGAGGGGGAGGAAGGAGAACGGAGAGGGAGGGAGGGAGGGACGGAGGAGCAGGGAGGATAATGAGTTGGATTGAAAAGCAGACGGAAAGGCTGTTTTGCCTCCGTGCACAAAATGTGACAGTGTGACAGGGAAGTGCTAATCAATACGCCTCAGAATAACACTGTGTGTGTGTGTGTGTGTGTGTGTGTGTGTTTGTGCAGGTCAGGTGAATCTGAAGGTCAGCGCAGAGGCCCTGAAGACCGACACGCTGTGCGGCAACGAGGTGGCCACCGTCCCCGACATGGGCCGCATCGACACAGTGGTCCGCACCCTGCTGGTGGAGGTCAGTGACCCTCACACACATCGCAAAAACAACAGACAACAGCAGCGCTGCAACTGACATTTATCAAGTATTGGTCATTATTTTACTTAATTAACTTTAAATTTTTAAGGTAGAATCAGTGGAATTTGAACCAGTGGAGCTGTTCGTAAAAACACTTCAAGACGTCAAAGTTTTGGCAGATGAGAAAAAATAAGGAAATCCAGGCAGAGAGCTGCAGTACAGCCAGCTCACACACACAAACTGGGTCATAAGTGATGACTGAAATACGTATATGTTGCCTTTCTTTTTTTTAAAATACCTTTTAATTGTCTGAAAAATGTCACAAATGACAAAAGTTACTGAATCTTCAAGTGAGTCTTAAAATATTTCTTATCTGGAGTTAAAAACCTAAAGATTTAACATGATAATAAACAAACCAATCTAAGTTATTTATATAATGTATATTTAGACACAAAACCTGGGTTACAGAGTTTTTCACAGTTACAAATAAAAATAAATCAATACAAACTCCAAAAAATGAATAAAAGTAGGAAAGAAAAATGTAATAAATATATTTAAAACAGAATGAAGTCTAAGTTTCAGTATTGGTGCCAGAAACAAGAAAATAAAAATCAGAGGATGATTTCTTTTTGGGGGTTTTTTGCATTTTAAGAATAGCTGAAATACTGTTTTGACTTGATGGTGATTTGAATAGTTTTTTGTCAATAATGGAGCTCTTTGGCTCTGAGGAGTGAGATAAATATTTGATCAGGCTTTTGATTCACACAGTACTTGTTAGTGGGACTTGTTAACGCTGCCTTTTAATGGATCCAGTATCACTGACTAATGTCTGTGTGTTTGTGTCTGTCCACAGGCTGAGGGGACACCGCAGATGGTCAGTCATAACGCTCTCCTCTGTCCCGCAGGTGAGCACTCACAGACCACCCGCATATCAGCGTCTGTCATCTGAAAGCCTCGGGCCTCAGCGGCCATCTTGGTCCTCTCACTGAGGACAGAGTGACGTCTTTAACCGTCATCCTGTAACAGAGACTTGTCAGTCAGATTGATGGTTGATTCTTATTGGCCGGTCATTATTGTGTATGTGTTTGTCAGATGGGAGATAAATATGAAGTGGATGATTATCCACCATGTCTGAACAGACAGATAACAACAGCTGTAATCTGGCCGCTGACCCGCTGAACTTTAGTCCGTTCACTGGAGAAAAAGTCACCTTGTTAGCGTTTAAATAAAATCACACATTAGTGACACCTGTAGCAGAACCAGGAGACTCTTAGCTTAGCTTAGCATAGATTTAGACTGGAAACCAGGGGAAACAGCAAACCTAGTTGTGTCCATCAGTATAAAATCCTCCCCTCACCTCTAAAGCTCACTGATTTAACATGTTATATTTTGTTTAAAAGCTAAACATCCCTTCATCAAACTTAACTTAAATTAAAACAATTTTGTGAAATTACGAGTTAATTTTATATAAAAAAAAATGTAGGATTATATTAATTCTGATTAATCTGTCTGTTATTTTGTTGATTAGTTGATTTTAAAGGTCAGAAAATGGTGAGAAATGTCCCAAGAGGTCGTCCTCAAATGTCTTGTTTTGTCAACAACCTGTAGATCTTCAGTTTACAGTCAGAGAGGAGGAAAGAAACCAGATCAAACCAATCATGGATTTTTTTAATGACTCAAAATGATTAATCAGTTATCAAAACAGGTGGTGATTCATTTGAGACAGGAAAAGACATGTTTTTTTCATAACTTGTCTTCAGATTTTCAAACTAATGGGGGGAAAACATCCAAAATACACATTTAGGGGTTTATTCTACCACACTTTGTTTGTTAATCTCACTGAATTTAACCAATAGGTAGCACTGGTTAATGCCCTGTGTGCATATTCAAATAATCAACTGGGGAAATTTGAATGTGAAGTCTATTAGATGAAATTATTTCACCCATTCAGCTGTAGTATTTTGTGGAATGTATGGATTTTTACAATACATATCTTAAAAGGTCTTTTTCTTAATTGAGTTTTTTCCCCCTCATTCTCAGCCAGAACTTTTGCTGTCTGTATTCTGAAAGTTTTTACAGAGGGGTTTGTTCAGGTTTGTTTCAGGCCTGATTTACACGACATTTTATATTTAAAAACACAGCAAAACTGGATTATTTTATACTTGTTGACAGTATTTTCTGATTTGTAGAATGATTTAAAAGAGAGATCATATTCTCTTGTCAAAAACCTTTGACTTTTATATGTTAACAGAGTGAGACAAGAAATTTGAATGTGGCTTTATCCAGTGTCAGATCTCTAATCTCAGAACTGATGCAAATTAGTGCACATTTAATTATATTGTGCATCATTTGCACATCTTAAAAAGCCTTTTTCTTATATTCTGAGCCAGAACTTTCCAGTTTTATTGCTGTCTATATTCTGAAGGTTTTTACTGAGGGGTTTGTTCATATATCTTTCACAGCCTGATTTAAACGACATGGATTATTTTAAGGTTTGCTGACAGTATTCTCTGATTTATGGAGTGATTTTAAAAGAGAGATCCAAATTCTCTCTGCAAAAACCTTTAACTTTAATATGTTAACTAAATGAAGCAAGAAATTCGACTGTGGCTTTCTTCAGTTTCAGATTTCAATTCTCAAAATTGATGCAAACTAGTGCATATTTCAGTAAACCTCTAATAAAGAAAATATTGTTTTTATGTAAGTAATCAGCCGGGGCAGTTTCAGGATGTTGTGACTCAGTTACATCTCCCATTAATTCATACAAAAAAGTGAAGAGTGTTGTAAAGGGGGAGCTGTGTGCGAGGCTAAGCAGTTGCTGTAGCTTCATATTTAGCTCTCAGACGTGAGGGAGGTATCGATCCTCTTCATCACGCTCTCTGGAGGAAAGGGACTAAGGGTATTTCCCAAAACATCAAACTGCTCCTTTAAGCTCTCTCCTTCGTGTGTCATTTATGTCGTCTCTCTGCTGTCTGTGTTGCCAGAGGGGCCTGTGGAGAAGAAAATCTCTCTTCTGATGCCTGAGATGTTTGTGGCTGGATCAGCCAGGGCCTCTGTCTCTGTACTGGGTTAGTGACACTATTTGGAGTATTTTTTTATTTTTTTTTACTCTAGCTTTCAGGACCTTAGAATTGAGTATAAAATCTCATCATGGTATAATGTTGGAACCTGTCTCACTTTTCTCCTGCTGCTTCTACAGGTGACCTGATGGGCCGGGCCATGAAGAACCTGGACAAGCTCCTGGCCATGCCGTATGGCTGCGGGGAGCAGAACATGGTGCTGTTTGCTCCCAACATCTTCATCCTCAACTACCTGAAGAGCACGGGGCAGCTGACCAAGGAGATTCAGGACAAAGCGACGCGCTTCCTGGAGAGCGGTGAGTAGTTCTGTCCTCTCCATGACTGGCAGTGACTGTGGAAAAGAAATGAACCACCAATCAGCATCATTAAATACACAGGTGCTCCGGAGCTGTAAGAACACTTTCTCACTGGGCCAAGTGGGAGTTTGAGGCATTATTCCAGTCTGTGTTTTAACTTTGCGTGAAAACTTCCAAAATACATTGGAAGAGTTTAATTTGCATATCAAGAATATGAGGTCAAAATGAAGTGGTAATGTTGAAAACAAAGTTCAAAGTTTGAAGCACCTTTTCAAGAATAAAGTCAACATGTTGAGAATAAAGTCGTAAGGTTGAGGATAAAATTAAAATACCTTTTCAAGAATAAAGTCGAAATGTTGACAATAAAATTGAAACAGGGAGAGTAAAGTTGAAGCCGAGTTTTGAGAATATAGTTTAAATGTTGAGAATAAAGTCAAAGTGTTGAAAATAGAATTGAAATCAAGGGAGAATAAAGCCCAGCTTTGAGAATGTAGCTAAAATGCTGAGAATAAAGTTGAAATGTTCATTGTCAACACCTTGGCTTTATAATCAAAATGCAAATATATATATACATTTCCACTTTATATTTTGAATTTCGACTATATGTAGCCGTTATTTAAACCAGCCTCCCAGGTCCATTGTTCCAACAACACAACACCTTGCCTTACTTTCATAAATCTGCTGGTTGTGTTTGTGTGTGTCTGTGTGTGTGTTGTAGGGTATCAGAGGGAGCTCACCTACAAACATGACGACGGCTCCTACAGCGCCTTTGGGAAGAATGATGATTCTGGAAACACGTGGTCAGTAAATGTTCCTCAGTAACATCATGAGTGGATCCTGCTTAGAACAGGACATAACGACACTGTTAAATATCTGAAGTTGAGAAAGTGGTTACAAGGTTGAAAACTACTAAGTAAGTCAAGTAATATTTTAGCTGGTATCATACATTATCACACATTATTATCATGATTATTATGATTAAATTAGATGATGCTTTTTGGTATTATGGCACTAGTTTTAATATAACACTAGCTATATTTTATTTCACATATTAAATTATTTATAATACAGTTTTAGTTTAATTAAAAAAAGCCCAAATACCGTGAAAAATATTTAGATATCATTTAAACGGAGGAGAAACTAAAAATTCCTCCCACTTTGTGTTCACTTCACTTACACACCTGTCACTAAAACTTGACGCTGTGCATTTTTGAAAAAGATAAAAAAACCAAACTAATATGAATAATGGAATACGTTCCTGATTATATAACTCATGTTGCATCAGTGGTTGCAGAACATTTGAAAAGC
>JAJHUR010094281.1:0-39072 GCA_027495735.1 Lutjanus campechanus | reverse complement strand
GAAGACCCGAGCTGCCTCTCCGTCAGCTCCCAGCGCTCGGTGTTGATGTGAGACAGGAGGTTGTTATGTAATTGTCCCGAAGCTGAGTTCATCTCGGGGTTACCAACACAGACACACATGGTTAGATTTGTTTTCTAAAAAAACCTTGTTTCTGTCTCTGTGCGTGTGTGTGTTTCTGTATGGGACCTTCGCAGGCTGACCGCTTTTGTGATGAAGTCCTTCGGCGGGGCGAGGCCGTACATCTTTGTGCACAAAAAGCACATTAAAGAAGCCAGGAGGTGGCTGGCCAAACACCAGCGGCCTGACGGCTGCATCAGATCTGTGGGGAGACTCTTCCACAACGGCATGAAGGTAACGACCTCACTTTTGTTTTTTTAGATTAGGACTGTCTGCTTTCTCATCATCTCCTCCTGGTCATTTAAAGCTCCGCTCGACTGAATTCCTCCTATAAGACACAATCACAGAATTAGCTCAATGTGAGGAGCAATTAGCATAGAGTTTGAGAGAGCTGAGACAGCCCCGGGCCTGCAGACAAGCAGCACACTCACACACACACACACACTCACACAGAGCTAGCCAGTCCCTCTGAAATACAACATCTTGAAGCCGACTAACAACAAAAAGACATGACAAAAGCAATGAAACGTGAGTCAGTAAATTAGTACTATGTACACCTTTACGGCTGCTTCAGCCAAAACTTGTTTGTTTTTTCAACAATATACTTATTGAGTTTTCAACATTTTTATTAAAAATGATAATAAAAAATAAAAAACTTTGTTTGTATATGCATGTCCTGTGTTGTTGTAATGTAAACAAATACAACAAACAAATGTTAAACAAACAAAACAAATCAAAATAAATGCCTAAAAAAAAAAAAATCCTTAACATTTGGTACCAGATTTCAACACCCCAAAATAATCTTTCATTGTACTGAAGTCCAGATATCTCTACTGGTATTGAAAATGTTTTAAATCATGCTCAGCCTTCGTGATTATTGAGTGTTAACGATCTAAATTATCCGGTTTAGTGACACTGACTGAATTTGAGCTGTTTGTTTTCCTGATTGCTCCGACAGGGAGGAGTGAGCGACGACGTGTCCCTGACGGCCTACATCACCGCTGCCTTTTTGGAGCTGGACGCCAACGTCACGGTGGGTCTGACGTCACTCTCCTCCTCAGACCTACACCTTCATTTTTATATCTTTGCTGACGGTACTGACTAGTTTCACCACAGCACCATAGTGTATCCATTCTTTGGATAACGATACGATATTTACTGATATCACAAAGTCTGCAACTACAAACTCAACTCAACTCACAAAAAGCTACAAAATTATGATTTGACAACTTTATGACTGGACTCTTCCAGACATTTGACGCACAGACATGCCATGGGAATTTCAAAATAAAGGCGTATCTTAAAGATGATGACAGAGATCAATATTTTCATTTTGCATCAATAATATTTGATCGTTGAATGTTGAATCGACATATTGATCCAGATTTATGTCTGGTTACGCCCCTGCTGTCAGTACAGCTCGATGTTCTCTCATTTGCTGCTTGTGCTGGAAATTTTTTTGAAACAGATTTTTGCATCATTTAAATGGAATACTTTCTGTTAGGTTGTCTACATTTTCAAGAAAGAAATTCTGTGTAGAAAGAAAAAAAAAAAGTTTTTCTTTTTAAGATGACATATTGTGACTCAACTACATTTTTGATAGTTTATATATCAAGTGTCCTCATGGTCTCTTCAGCTTTGAACAGTCTGTCTTGGAGGTTGCATTGCAAAAATAGTTTCCTTGCATACGTCCTTAAAGCAGCTCTAATGGAAGCCTGCAGAGAAATTGGTTCATGAATTGTTTCAGTTATTAATGTTTCTCTCCCTTGTGCATATTCTCCGGGGCATCTTCTCATCTGTGTGTGTGTCTGCATGTGTGTGTGTGTGTGTGTGTGTGTGTGGCAGGACCCTGTGGTCCAGAGCTGCCTGAACTGTCTGAAGGAAGCGGTGGCCGGCCAGATGGACAACCTGTACACCACCGCCCTGCTGTCCTACACCTTCAGCCTGGCTGGAGACCAGGAGACGAGGAGCAAACTCATCACGTTCCTGCACCAGAGGTCCAACACAGAGGGTGAGACAGTGAGACCATCAGCAGCGTCTGCACCTCTGAACGAGACACTTGAAATGGCTTCATTTTTCTGTAGAAAACAAACAAATCTCACCGAAAATTTGCAGTTGAAACGTATAAAAAAATAGTTGAAATACTACAGATGAAGTGTCAGTCAGAATACAAATGCTCATAATAGTTATAACAGTAGGTACAGGAGTACAGACAGAAGTACAAGTTTCAGTTCAAGTGTGTCTAATGAAGTTGAAGTTGCAGTTCAGGCAGTGAAAAGAGTTGAAATGTCAGCTGATAAATTGTGCTAAAAGTTCCTGTTGAAGTCCTGAAACGTGTTAGTTGACGTGTCAGTTGGGTGTGGAAGCACTGACAAAAGTTAAAAGTAATGAGGTCTGTTACTATGGTAACAGCTGCGCATGTACAGTAAATGCAGTGGACTGTAGCTCCTTCAAAAGTTGCTACTTTTCTCCTTTAATGTTTTTTTTTTCCTTTTTCGACTTTATTTCTTCATTCTGCATTTCTTTTCCCAAGTTAGTCCTGTAACTTTATCACCAGACGCCATGTTTGTCTGCTCTGCTTGTCCACCAGCACAGAGACTGACCTCTGGTGGCGTAAGCTGTGCACTACAACACAGCAGCTCCGTGTCGATTTAATAGAAACGGGAGCGTCTGTATTTATGGCGACATTGAAAATGATACAGTCTGGATTTATTAATACGCAGGTGTGTCGACTTTTCAACATTAAAAGCCCTGAGCACTGAGTGGGTGGTCCGCTCCAACACGCATTCAAGAACTTTTCAGAAATCAGATTTGTTTATTTAATGTGCTTAAAAAAAAATCCAAACACTGCTCTAAATTAACTTCATACACTTCATACATACAAATAAGCGAAATATCCATCAATACAAAACAACAGAACAAGAATAGTAGTTGAATTATTAAACTTATATTCATATTCATCATATTAAAGTCTAACCTAAAAAGAAAAATTAAACAATTTCTTTTAACGGCCACAACACTGGGTATACTGTAAGACCTTTTTACTGCCCGAGCCAAAGTGAAATATTTTCATGTTATGTGAATGTTGTGTATTCGCGTCGCCCAGTGCTAATGATGCAAATTTCACTTCTTTGCATTGACACACACACACACACACCTGTAGCTGAAGAACAAACACCTGCTCTCTTTTCACTTGACATGTAGTGAGTGAAAGCAGTTGAAGCGCCAGTAAAAGTGTCAGTGGCATCGTGGTGTTAGCTGGAGACAAAACGAAGGAAAAACTGGAGGCAAACGCAGAGTAGCAGGTCACATAATCAAGCTAAAATGTCGTCTTGTTGTGTTGCTGGGTGAGAATTGAAGTAGTAATGTCTCACACTTGCCTCCTTAACCTTGTAAAACAAAAAAAAATTTAAACTCTACAGATTTCATTGATAGGACTGGGTGAGTTCAGCACTACACTTACCTTATCACTGGGTGTGACCACCATATGAAGCTGCCAGTACGACACATCATCAGTTGTGGACCTTGACGTCGTTGGGTGTTTTGGCCTTTTATCACAAGACTCCCTCAGTCGAGGCAGACCCAACCCAGGTTGATCAAGTCTGGGTGTGTGTCTCATGGTTGGCTTCCAGGTGGTCACTGAGGAGCACAGCCAGGACCTCTCCTCTTCAGTCGTAGTAACATCAGACAGTACGGTCTCTGATGGTGGAGCTCAGCATATTGCACAAGTAGAAATTTTATTTGTACATTACCACTGATTACAATTGCAAACGTAACAACTTACGCAGTACAATTTACAGTTACAACCACACTGTAATACAGCATCATCCCATCAGGAGGAACAGTCACGTCCAGACATCTTCTGTTTGTGACTCAGTCCTGTTTGGCAGACTGTAAGTCATGACCAGACAGACAGAAACAAAATAACACTCACCAAAACCTCTGTTTTAGCAGTCACCAACTCTGGTGTGTTTGAAATAAATCTTTAATTCACTGCAGTAGATGTGAAAACATTGTGGTTCTACACGCCAGCTGGAACTGCGTGGGCGTGTGCAGGTCGGCCAGTCCGCCCCCGTTGGTTAATGTCAACTTTTTCAAGTGACAGTCGCAGTCCTGGAGATTGAAGAAAATCTGAGCTCGTCTTAATGTGCACTGTCACGTAGTCTCTGTTAAGAGACAGGCCGACAAAACTTGCAAGCTAACGTCAGCTAACGTGTTTCGGGAACATTTTTCTGCCTCCACCTAAGCTGCGAAAGCATCATCACAGAAAGAGGCCTGAAGCAGGGCGATTACTTTCACAGTTAAGTAACTGGTTGATTATTTTCTCGATTAATAAATGAACTGTTGTTGTTTTAAAATGTCAATCAATGATGTTTTCCAAAATCAAAGGTGACATCCTCAAAACGTCTTGTTTTGTCCACAACCCAGAGATGTTTAGTTTTATATCCTCATTATATTCTCATTCACAGGAAGAAAAAAACTAAAAATACTGACATTTAAGAAGCGTAAATCAGATCAAACCAATTAATCGATTGTCCAAATAGCTGGCGATTAGGAAATAATTAGATTAATTGATAAATTGTTGCAGCTCTCATCTATAGACACCAGAATATCAGCATAATGTCACCCACCAATATGTTCTTTAATATTGTGGTTCATTGTTTTTATCCTGCCCAGCCTGTGCTTTCTTTTTTTTATTATTATTATTTTTGTACGCTGTAAATGTAATTTTTGATCTTCATGTCTTAAAAAGTCATGTCTTAAAAAGAAGAAGAAAAAAAAGGATGGTAACAGCTGTAACGTGGCTGTTTGTATTATGAAGGTTGAACAAGTACAAAAAGAAGATGGTAATTATTTTCCATGATGGAGCAGAAACTGGGAAAGTGGTATTAAAATCCCTTCAGTCGGCTTACATGTTCTCATTTACTCCACTGTTCCGTCTGGCAGGCGGCACCCGTCACTGGGCCAGAGCAGGGGCTTCTGGGAAAGGCTTGGACTCTCTGGAGGTGGAGATGACCTCCTACGTGCTGCTGGCTCTGCTCACCGGCCCGGCGATGCCAGAGTTCGGTCTGGACTACTCCTCCGGCATCGTCCGCTGGCTCTCTCAGCAGCAGAACCCGTACGGAGGCTTCTCCTCCACACAGGTAGGACAGACCACACACACAGGGGGATTATGGGAAGCCTCTAACCCCGCCTCCCCTCACTGTCTTTAACCTGCCTGCTCCTTCAGGACACCGTGGTGGCCCTCCAGGCTCTGGCCAAGTACGGCGCTGCCACCTACAGTGAGGAGGGCAGCACTACAGTGACGGTGACGTCGCTGGGAGGCCTCAACAAAGAGTTCACGGTGGATCAGAGCAACCGGCTGCTGTACCAGGAGGAGAAGCTGAGCGAGGTCCCCGGAGAGTACACCATCGGAGCCCAGGGACAGAGCTGCGTGCTGGCACAGGTACCGTCAAACACAGACGAGAACAACAGAACATGTGGAGCAGGAACGTGGGACTGAAGTGAAACAGGGACGAGTTAGAGGAGTGAAGGAGGACACGAGGAGAACGTGGAGGCAAAGAAAACTGAGCAGACTGAATAAAAACATACACACGGAATGAAATCAGTATGTGAAAGCTAGAAAACACACATGAAGCACCCGAACTGTGTTTGTGGAGGTTTTTATTTTTTAATTGCTATTGAACCAGAGTTGACAAAATGCTCACTATGACTATGCTGTGAAATGAAAAAATGTCATTCATTTTATTCTTTAAAGTTCTCTTAATGCTGATCAAAATACACATTTTTAAACCATAATTCTTATTTAGCTTTGATTTAGAAGGGCTGCAGAGTTGAGACACATTTGATAGTAATATTATTTAATGAATTTGTCAAAAAATAGAAAGTTTACCACGTCTTGAGCAGTGTTCCAACCTTTTTCAAATCAGGAAGTGAGACAGGGGTCCTTAAGGTATAGCTAAACCTTTTTATTCCCGATTAAATCATGTTTTTGCAAAAATGTGACGGAGTTGCTGGAAATCTGGGTTGCAAATTTAAAGGGCCAACTTTTTTATTTTAAAATGAAAGCCTTTTTTTTTTTTTTTTTAAGTTGCTTATATACACACATTTCTACACCTCTGTTATCAGCAGGTTTTTGTTAGTTTTTAATCATTTTTAAATTATTTGAAGGTGTTAAATTCATCTCTGGGACAAGGCTGAGTTCTGTCACAGAGCAAGTAAAGAAATTTAAAAAAAATTAAAGAAAACATGTACACAAGATGATCCACACACCTACTTTCTTTCTGCAGTAGAATCTACTGGAACTACTTTCTTTCTAATAGAGAGAAAGTAGTTCCTCTGTGAAACTGCTCACGACAAGGTCTGTGGATTATCTTTAGTAACCGGGTGTCAAGATTTCTGGAAAGAGACACTGGTTTTGAATTTTTCAGATGTATTTTTTTGGCACTTTGAGCACCACAACATCATGTGTCATCTAGTAAGATTTTATAGATTTTCTTAAAAACTCTGCAGCTCACACCAAAAAAAAAAAAATCTAGATGGATAAAAACATGTATTTTTGAATTTGGGGTGAACTGTCCCTTTAAACATGAATTAGCTTCAGTAAAACAACTCTTCGTATTTGAATTTCTAGTATTTTATTGGGAGTTTAAACTCTGGCAGTAAACTGTATCAATGATCAGGTGTGATCATTGTGGTCTACTTGTGGTCTTCACACTCGAGCTGATGAGCGTGTCATGAAAAAAGCACCAATGATTTGTGTCTCTCTGCAGATCTCCATGCATTACAACGTCCCTCCTCCCCCCGACTTCTCCGCCTTCAACATCTCCACCAACACCATGGCCAAGTGCAACGCCAGCAGGCCTCAGCTCATCCTCTTCGTGCACGTCAGGTACACACGCTTCATCATGTTAACACTCTGCACTTCATTTTAGTGATTAGTGGTGATTGTCTGCATAAATCACTTGTGTTGTTGGTGGTATTTTTTGTTAAAGAACCTCTCTGAACTTTGGTGGAGACTTTCACTGGATAAAGAAACTTAGATAACAGATATTTTTGGGGGGGATTGCAGGGATGACATATTTTTTGGTGGCCAACCCAGAAGTTAGCATCACTCTGGTTCCCTCCACAACAAGCTGATGGGATTTTTCTGTTGGAGTTTGGATTAGTGCAGAAAATGAGCTCTGTGGCGAAAAAAAAAGTTCATGATACTTGCACATTTTGTTCAGCGAGATGATCTTGAAAAATCGACACCACTTTTATGATCGTTGAAGCGTAAATGCAGTCGGCAGAAGTAAAAAGCTGAAACAGACAGTGGTCTGTTTGCCTCTGTTAGCGCGGTTTGTTTGGGCTGGTGTGAAAGCCAGTCCAGACTTGGTGCGGACCAAACAACCGGGCCGAGTCTGCCTGAAACGGCGGGTCTCGATACGGCTCCAAACTGACTCTGGTGGTGTGCAAGCCAACAAACCACCAGGTTTTTATGATAGAAGATGTAAATTCAGCATGTCCAGTAAAGCTGCTGTTTGCATGTTTCAGGTTGTTTTCAGGTCGTAGTGGTGTTTGACACTGAGACAGCGGAGCGGACACGCCTCCAGTGTTTCAGAGCAGAGAAAACTGCACATTTTTTCATGATTTTCAGACCTAATTTATATACCTACACAATTCTTTAATCGTTCAAATTTGGCTGGGAGGTTAATAACACGTTTCTGTGGTGTGACAAACTCTGAACACACGTTTATTGTTGCTTTACATGATCTTTAAGACAAGATTGACTCTGTGTGTGTGTGTGTGCGTGCAGGTACCAGGGCAGGAGAGAAGAAACCAACATGGTGATCATCAACATCAAGCTGCTGTCTGGTTACATTCTGGATAAAAGCTCCCTGAAGCTGGTCAGTTAAACCACGAAGCAGCAGACTGTCTGACTGCAGCTCCTCACTTTATAATAACATGTAAATACGCGAGTGTGCTGACGACGGTTTGTGCTTTTGCAGCTGAAGAGCGACCGCTCAGTGAAGCGCGTGGACGTGGAGGAAGGATTCATCAACATCTACTTAGACGGGGTGAGAAGCAGCGACAGAGTTGTGCTGTGTGTGTCTTTGTGTGTTTGGAGGCGGTGAAATAATGTTCCCAACACTTTTATACACGCTTTATTTTCATTAACATCCAAGCACAGCTGTTATGTTCAGTGTGCCGAGTTTATTAGGAATATTCTCAGTATCTCAGACGATGGCTAACGAGTAGTTGCAGTTTATTCCTTCATATGCCAAGAGATTTATTTATTTTTTTTCATCTGTTAAGTCATAAACACAGGAGAGAAAACATTCTAGCCTGTGTTAAACTTAGAAAATGGACCACTGAAGTTTTTTTTCTCTCAGGAACTTTAGTTTCTCTGAGCAGAGACATGTGAGTAAAACAGTCCAGCCTGTAAAGAGCGTTTGTTTGTGCTCGCAGCTGAAGAAGGACGAGACAAAGATCTACAGTGTGACGGTGGAGGAGGATCAGCCCGTCAGGAACCTGAAACCAGCCGTGGTCAAAGTCTATGATTACTACCAGACAAGTAAGAGCTGTTCTCCTCATCTGGATGATGCTGTGTTTTCTTTACTATAACTAAATTAAATATTTACCTTTCTCTTATTTCCCGCTTTCGTATATCTGACGTGTTTGGTGATATTTTCAGGTGATGAGGCCGTCACTGACTACACCTCCCCCTGTGCAGAGAGTAAGTAACCTGTTTAAGTTCTGCTCCTTGTTTCAGGAAGCAGGATTAGTGAAAACTCTGAGTTTATTGAGCCTGTGATGAGGGAAACTCTGGGTTTTCTGCTTCGGCAAGAGAGATCAACTTCAGCTCTGTGTCTGTCACTGTGGCAAATGTGAAGCCAACCTGCTCGCCGGCTGGTTTCCTTCATCAAACTCTGAGCGTCTCTGTGACTCCTCCCCCTCCTGCAGAGCCTGTAGCAGCTGTCTGACGTACGCTCGCGTTAATGCCTTCTGATGTGTGCTTTGATATATCAAAGCACACATCAGAACTCATTCATTTGCAGAAGTTTAAGTTTTTTTTTTAAAACATGAAATTACGGTTAAATATTAGTTTTCTACCCGAGGACGTTATCATGAGCACTTTTATGATGGATCAGTCATCAGTGTGAGGACAGAGACGATGATCTGTGGGATCATGGATTCATCCTCAGTCACAGAGTTATGAAGAAGGATGATGTGTAGATTTTATTCTGAGTTGTGTGGACATGAAGACAGCTGTCCGGCTGTCAAATGGTCAATCATTTGTCTTATTGTGATTGATCACACTTACCATATTATAATATCACATTGGAGATGATGTGAATATTTGTGAGTCAGGATGATTCTGCTGCAGCTGAAACCACTTTAAGACTAAAACTGGACCAAATGAAGCTTAAAAGTGAGGTTTTTTTAAAATATAAGCTGCATTTGTGCATGTTGAAATATTTACACGTGCTGCTGTTGAGCATAATATTTAAATAAAACAGATCAGATCAAAATAGATCATAAAATAATCATTAAAATCATCATTACTGGGTCAGACTCTGACTTTACATGTAACTAAACTATGCGTCTTATTTGTTTGATTCATATTTTAAAGAAATTCATGTGTTTAAGGCTGCTACAAATAACTAACAGTTATTTTCATCATTGATTAATCTGTCCACCATTTTCTTGATTGATCGATTATTAATGGGTCAGTGATTTTGTCTGTAAAATGTCACAAAATAGTGGAAAATGTTTATTAGTTTTCCAGAGCCCAGGATAACGTCCTCACATCTTTTATGTCCAAAACCCAAAGATATTCAGTCAACTGTCAGAGAGGAGGGAAGAAAGCCGAAAATATTCACATTTAAGAAGCTGAAATAAGAGAATTTGGACTTTTAAAAAAAAAAAAATTTAATAATCTTTGCAGCTCAAAGTGTTAACTTGACTTCTTTCTCCACTCCGGTTATGTTAAGATAAACATGGTCCACACTGGCACACATTCATATTTGTACCTCGGCTGGATTGAAATGGAGGCTCCATGTTTTGTTTACCCGTTGTCATGGTGAATCATAGTACCACAGCTCTATTGATGATGGCTTTCATTTACAGGGTTAACTCAGGGTGAACATAACTCAGAGTTGATTGAG
The DNA here is from genome assembly GCA_027495735.1 of Lutjanus campechanus. NCBI lineage: Eukaryota > Metazoa > Chordata > Actinopteri > Lutjaniformes > Lutjanidae > Lutjanus > Lutjanus campechanus. The sequence goes on along the minus strand of JAJHUR010094281.1, from coordinate 28,804 downwards.
CTGATTCTGATCAGCTGTTCTGGAACTGAAAAACTCAGTTTCCCATCTCAGAGTTCAGGATCAGACTCAGAGTTTGTTACTTCAGTTTTAATTGTAACTTCTGTCGTTTCATGAGAACTGATTGAGATGCTGTCACTGCATAAACTGTCAAATAATTTACCCAACCGTTATTTTTCCTAAAACTGATCAAACAGTGGGAGTGAAAAGTCTCTGTAAACACTGCCTGTAAATGTAAACATCTGTGGGAAGTTTCCAGGTAAACAAATGAATGTTTCCTCTGCAGGTGACACCGTCAACGAGCTGTAAAATCCAGGTGGGAATCCGGCGGAAAAGCCCCGCCGGGGCTCCTTTCAGCTGGAAGAATCACTGTGTCAGAGATGGAAACTTCTAGATGTTTATTTTTTTTCTTAGACCATTTGTTTCTTTTATTTTATTTTTTTTTTACTCCTTTTAAATTTTTTTTTTTTTTTTTTTTTTTTTTGGATCGTTTTTGTTGTACTTTTGCTGTTTTGACGGTAGGCCTGTCCCTCCGCTTAATGACTGTTAGCAATGTAATCAATCAGCGCGAGAATCCACGCGGCGGTCACTGCCGTCTCTCTCCTCAACACTGGAACCTTCACATCATAACCCGCCAACTTCAAGACAAGCAGCCGATGTTCTGTAACAGTTCTGTTTTTAATAGATTTGACAAAATCCATATTATTCATACGTGAAAGTAACGCATGAGACATACAGGGTACCAATAACACAGTATGGTCCGAGTACTGATTGTGTGTGTGTGTGTGTGTGTGTGTGAAACAGGATCTACTTTCTAGAAAAACAAAAGTACAGTCTCATGAGTGCTAGGTGAGTTTTGTGTGTGTGTGTGTGTGTGCAGATGTGTATGTGCGTGCAGATGTGTGTGTGTGTGTGTTCTGCTGTACCAGTAAAAAAAAGAGAAGGTAGATTGATACATCACTACCATACAATTTTTGAAATGTAACTGACTGACAATAAAATTTCTAAAATGACAAAAATAAGTAAAAATTGTACTTCTTTCCATACAATACTGTTTCATTTCATTTCAATAGTAAGATTATTTTTTCATTCATTCAGGCATCCTCTTTACAGTATATTTAGTTTCCTTTCTTTTCGACATAGATAACAACAGTAATGTATATACCACCTACCATCAACAGACATGATTTAACAGCCTTGCCAGTGTTGAATAGTTTGGTTTGCACGTGTTCACTGTGCAGGGAAAAGTAAAGGCAAGGGGGACAGAATATATTAAGGTCTTTTCACTAGTCTTCTTTTTTTTTCTCAGAAGTAAACATGTCACTATCTCAGGCACCACAACCATAAATTATTATTATTATTATTTTACTGTACCGACACATGAAACTAAACACCAGTTCCACATGCTCCAAAGATCACAGCCTACAGTTTGTCCTCCGCTCCTACAAAACGGAGAACGGCTTCTGGTAACTACAGACTGTCACGTTCATGGCCGAACACTTTACACAAAAGACGTGAGCGGGCGAGCCCGGCGCTCGCTTAGCGGTCCGTTTAAAGCTGAAGATACGAGATGTCTTTAACCCGTCCTCATGCAGGCAGGCCGCAGCTCACAGTGGGGATTCAGTTAACTGATGTGGTGTTAAATCACAGGTCAGGAAACGGATTTAGTTACAGGGCGAACAACTGCGATCACTTATTACCACTAGGGATGCACCGATATATCAGCTGAACATCAGGATCAGTACCATATTTGCCTTGTTGAAAACTATCAGTCTACTGGACACGAGTCTGGCATATATGAGGTTTAAAAACAGGGTAATAAAGAGCAGAGGGACTTTCAAATTTAAGCAAGAAAGATAAATCGGTCAGACAATATTATCAGCCCTACTGGCCTATTACAGCTGTATGAGTCTATACGGGTTTTGGCGTGTATATAATACATATATGTATGTATAAGTATGTTTTATTTTACAGAACATTATGCAGATTTTTACTTTTAAAATTTGTTTAGATTTATAAGCCCTATTAATAGATTTTTTATATTTTATATTTTAATAGAAGTTTAATTTATGTTTAAATTAAACTTCTATTTTTGTCTAGTTTATTAAAATGAAAATATAAATATATCAGTATATATATGGCTCAAAATTGGAAATAAATAATATAAATATCAGCTGTCGACCAAATTGTTATTTTAAATATTGTATCGGCCCAGAATTTCACAGTCGGTGCATCCCTAATTTCTACTCATAAAATATGCAAAACAATTGTTATTTATCATATAACCATTTGTTTTCCATCTACTATAAAAATCCATAATTGCGAGTATGACTCTTCACCCTTCACTTCTGAATGTACAAAATATTAGCTCCTTTTGCACAAACTGGTTGTATCTAAAGCCGCGTTTCCACTGCAGGAACTTTCCCCAGGGACCAGGAACCTTTGAAGGAACTCAGTGTGTTTCCACTGCAGGGATCGGGGTCTAAATAAAATTAGTAAATTCTGGGGACATTATTTTTACACCTCAAAGAAGTCCCTGCTCAGGGGGTACTGCTTTCCAAAAGTACAGGAACTTTTGGGGGTGGGGCTTGCAGCACTGAACATTTCTGATTGGCAGAGTACTCGCAGCATTGTAATTTCAGCCGCCATTTTTTAAAGCCTGCAGCTGCAAACCAACTTAAGACAGAAGAAGAAAGCATATAACAGATGGACCAACGACAAAGTCTAAGCCTTGTTGAGCAGTTACGCTGAGGATGAAACCCAGCTGGGATTGAAAACAACAATAAAGTGTACGCAAAAATCTGGCTTCAAACGAGCTGAACATTATTCACACCCTGAAACAGTGCAAGCTAAAAAAAAGTCGTAGGGGTCACTTTTTCATACGTCAAGGGATTCATTTGCCGCTTCTTTGTGGGTCTTTAGACTGCAGCGGAAACACAAACAACAGGTCGTCAAAGGAAACTTTTTGGTTCCTTGAAAAGTTCTCTAAGGAACCAAAAGTTCCAACTACTTTGAGTGGAAGCTCCGCTTTAGTTTAATATTCTTGTATACTCTGATTGGTTACAATTTAAAGGAGCACTCCAGCAATTTCAAGCTGACGGAACTTGCAATTGAAAGATTTATAAGAAAAGACTGGTCAAAATTGAAGCAGGTGATGACATCACCTCCACATCTACAGAAGATCATTTATCTCTGTTCTCCTCATGATGAGTAAACTGATTCTGACACGTAAAACTGATGGTGTTCCTTCAGTAATAGAAATGAATATAGTTAATATTTTGTACATTTAGAGTTTGAACTAGCTGATCCCCACTGTGCTCAGGGCCTGTAACAGGCAGATGTCCCCGTAGTGTTGTAGAAAACCTCATGCAGACCTGTCCACACACTTGTGTCACAGCTCAGAGACACCAATTAAAATGCATTCATACAATAGTAGCCGTCCAGCTAGGCTGCGCTGGACATCAGACGCGGCATCAACAACAACACGTAGTCAAAGGCACAGTTCAGTGTTGCATTAGTCCGTATGTGTCATCCCATGTGGTCCTGTGTTGCTGTGTGGTCTCGATAGCGCCCTCTAGTGGTTTTGCTTCAGGCTGGCAGTGATGATGGCTGCATTCCAGCTGTGTAGTCGCATCATCAAGTTAGCTAAAAGGCTACTTGGCAAATAGATGAGCTTTTTTTTTTTTTTTTAGACGTGTGCACACAGAGATATACAACAGTTTGCACCTTGAGTTGGCAACATGGCGGCATCAGACAGACAGTGAAATTTTCACGTTCATCAGATTCACAAGTACGCTGAGAATGTGGCAGCTATGGTTTGACCAATATACAGGGCTTCAACCTCTGACTGATGGATATCATCCAACTGATAGGATAGACTGACCTTTTTTTTTATTACATAAATTATACCGTTTTTAAAAAAAACAGATGATTTAAAGGTATGTTGATCCAAGCTTGTTCAAGCTAGCTTAGCACAAAGACCAGAAGCACACACCCATTAAAAGGGGAAAATCTAAACTTTTCCTTTTACGAAATAGTTTGACATTTTTCGGAAACATGCTTATTTACTTTCTTTGATAAGAAAACTGATGCCACTTTAGAGTCTGGAGGATAAATATTAAACTAGAGTCAAGAGTGAGTTAGCTTAGCATAGCATAAAGCCTGGAAGAATGGGGAAAAGGCTAGCCAGCCTGGCTCTGTCAAAATGTAAACAGTCTGCCTACTAATTATACAAGATATGAGATGTTAAGTAAGTTTTAGAACAGAGGCAGGGTAGCTATCTCTCTTTGCTTCCAGCCTTAATGCTAAGCTATGCTAACTGGCTCTTGGCTGTGGCTTCATAGTGAGCCTATAGGTATGAGAGTGGTATTGATTCTCATCTGTTGACAAGAAAGCAGCAAGAGCTTAGAGGCTGAAGCAAGAGCCAGGACACCGCTAGCTTAGCTTAGCATAAAGACTGGAAGCAGTGGTGAAAGTCATTAGCCCAACCAAGAACTAGTTCCAGTATGAAACTCCTTGATAAACCACAAACTTCTATTTACATTTTCTTTCTTTTATGCATTTAGTTTGGATTAAACAAATTAGGTATTACATTCTAATTTAAGAGCTTTAGAGGTGCTGGTAAATGGATGTTTTTACGTTTGGACAGAGCCAGGCTAGCTGTTTTATGCTAAGCTAACTGTCTCCTGGTTCTAGCTTTATTTTTAGACATATGGAGAGTGGTATCAATCTTCTCACCTAACTCTCAGCAAAGACTGTGTAAGTGCCAAAATGTGAAAAATGAAACTATTTCTTGACGGGAACAGTTTGACATTTTGGGAAATACAAACAATTCAAATATTAGCTTTGCTGCTGAATGCAAAGCATATTTCCCAAAATGTCAAATGTATGTGCTGATCCTGAAAGTATTTTAATTATTCTGTATTTAGTGGAGGTTTCTGGTGATGTTTTAATCATTTTTCAATATACTGTATACCGCACCAAATAATGTTTATTAGCAGCTTCAGTACTGGTATCGCTACCTGCTTTTCTACCCCGATATTAGTCGAACCATAGTGAGAACTGCAGAGTGAACTCCTGAGCTGTAGTGGGTCTAAGTCAACAAAATACCTCCAATTACTTTGGTAAGCCTACGGTGTGTGAAGTCATGTGACTAGCACGTAGCTCTGGATGCATTAATGTACTGAAACTGTTGCGTTTAGTGTTTTTAGTCTTTAGTCTGAAAGCAGCACTGAGGTGAAGTGACGGGTGGATGTTTTACTGTGTTTCACTGTTACAGTCGAGTGTGCTGGACTCTTCGATCACCTCCAGTCCCCTGCTGACTGATTTCTGTTATTTCTCATAGATTCATTCTCATTTTGAATAAGATTCTTTCAAATATATTTTCTAGATTGATTACACCCTTTGATTGAAGATTCTTTTAAAAATCTTTCTGTCTAAACCGATTCTAGTCGTGATGAAACACTCAAACAAAACATTGGCATTATGTCATTTGGCAATTTTCTCTAAGTAAAAAAAATAGAAAGAAAGGAAACAAATAATACAAAAGGTTCAACAAACAGTAACTACAAGATCTCCATTTGGCAATATAGAAAGGCTTTTTAAAAGTCTTTGACAGGTATACATTTGGTTTATATACAGACGTGTGTGTAAGTGTGTTTTGTGTCCTCCGAGGGCTCCCTTTTTCAATCCAAACAGAATCACGTAGAAAAATGTGGAGGTGAAAACATCTACAAAGTAAAATCAAAAAGTGTGAGATTAAAAATGAAACGTAATAAACAAGGCGCTGTGTCCGTGGCGGACTGGGGAACAGGGAGGAGGGCCTGTAGAGTCTGTGATGGGAGAGTCCCTGCCGAAACTGTCTGCTCGTCACCTCGCCCCGCTCTCTGCGCTGCGTGCACAGTCCCCTCAGTTCATGAACTGCGTGTAGCCTTCAGCTCCCGTGACGATCACGTCCATCCAGATCCTCATGGCCTCCGCCGACGGGGCCACCATGTAGTACAGCCGGTCGTGGGTCTTCACGCAGAAGGTCAGGGAGGGGTTCGGGCTCTGGAAGACGGAGAAAAAGAAAAAAAAGAGAAAGTCAGAATGCCACATTCACAGAGTACACCGACTCCCTGCTCTCTCATTGTTCCCAGCTCTCAGGTTTAGATCCATTTCAACCTTTTACAAACTGAACTACATATTTATGTTCTTCTACACTTGTTGTCAATGGGGAGACCTTCAATTTAACTGTGACTAACTCTAATGAGACATTAGTCAACAAAGGCCTGCATTAATGTTTAATAACTGCAGTATCAGCCTGTATTAAAATACTGAGTTTTGGTTGAACTAAATGCCTTTATGGAGGATGTTCTGTCCTCTAACATTACATTTAAGTCAGAGTAGAGTAATAGAATAAGTCCTACCACTATTCTGAGGTGTTTCCAGAATCCTGAAAACTTAATTTAATTAAACATATTATCAACGTATGACTATTTGTAATTTGAAAGATGTTGGCCCCTGTTATAGCTCTGAATGGACATGCACATGGACAGCTGTGGACCCCTCGGACGCCTATTAGTTCTATTTATTCTTCTATTTGGAGTCCGCTGGGAGGAAGCGCTCCACACATCTGCAGTAGACAGGTGCCTGCAGTAGCCACAAAGAAAAATCCACGGACACAAAATGGCAGAGTCTGCACAGAGCCTACAGCCTCTGATAACAAAATTTAAGTCGCAGCGGACACACATGCACTTGCAGACTCAAAAAGCATATCACCAGCCAAAGCCACCGCTATAAAAGAGACGTCTGTAAAACTGCTGACAGGACACCTCCAACTGCAAACAGCTGGCCAGCTGTGACTCTTTCTACCAGACTTTTTGATCCATGAGGGTTTTATATGTAAAAGTTTTCTAGAGCCGAGAAAAGCTCCTTAAGGCTGAATGGAACTCGCAAGTGGTGGCAGAGGAGGAAACACATATTCTGAGGGCCAGATAACCCAGAAGTGAACTTTTTGGCATATGCGCCAAGTGAGCGATTATCAGTGAACTGAATAGGCGCCATCTTTGAGTCAGGTACTTAGCTCTTAATAATACATCCAAGCACTGCTTCCACCAAAATTTTGAAATCAATTCAGCTTTAAAGACTCTTTGAATGAAAAATATTCAGTATAGTGCATAAGAAAGAGCTTTTTTTAAAACCTGGTTACCAAGTTACAACTCTGTTGTGACAAAAATAGGATAGAAATGACACGTCTTTACTCAGTTTGTACGATGGAAACCAAAATGTAAAGTGTTATTATAATGAAGAGGGGCGTCACGATTCTCTAAATCCACAATTTGATATGAATTATGATTTTAGGGTCATGATTGAATTGTTTTTAAATTTTCTAAAATGTTACACTGCCAGTTCTACCACTGTTAGACAACAGATCGTTGGTGGTTCTCTGCCCCGACAGCCGTCATTCACATTTTTAAATCATGTTTTGAAGAGATAGTTTGTGTGGTGTGTGATATAACTGCAGGTAAGCTACGCTGGGTCATCTTTTAAGTGTTGTTTCTTCCTTCAGACATGCACAAAACGCCACGAGTAGGCAAAATAAATACTGGGAGAGTTGTTGGTTCTGTCTTTTCATTCGATTCTCTAACTTGAAAGCTAATTTCGATCAATTTTTGATTTAATATTGAAATTGTGACACCCACATTAATGAAAGATGAGGAAGTTTCAACCTCTATTACATTTTTCATACACTGATGTTACTTTCTGTTTTATATTTTCATACAAAGTAACACTTTTCCAACTTGGGCTTAAAACATTTTGATTGTTAGAAGAATCTTTGCAGATTCTGGAAATAGTTTCCCAACAACATATAGTGTTGTGATTGTCAAAGGTCACCAGGTATTTAGTTTTTAGACAGAACAGACGCTCAAATGTAACAGTAATACACGAGAGTCATAAACTGGGGTTGGTTTAGCCTAAAAATACAAATAAAAGTATTTCATTTTTTGTATTAAATTCAGCAAAGATTACTGTCCAAGCAGGGCACTAATCCAAAAATACTGCTACTGTGAATGAATTGGCGAATCATAAACAACAGCCTATTCACGCCTCGCAGTTTTTATTTAAAACAAAATATGAGCAACAACAGTCCATAAAGAAAAATACTTGAAAAAATAAACTTTTACGGGTGTTTTCCTCATGAAATTGTTGTTATGTCTTTTGAAGAGCAACCATATTTCATATTTCATCCTTACACACATGTTCCACTCGTCTGCATCACTTAGCCGAGACAGACAGAAAGATGATGGGTTAAGAAAGGCAAAGTGCAGCAGACTTTAAAGTTTTTCCCCTCTGTAATGTGACATTGGAAGTGACAAGTGAAATCAAAGTTCCAGAGTTGATCAGAGCCACACAGTTAGTCAGAGTGCGGTGCATTGCGACAGGCCATCAAACACGAACACACACTGAAGATGAGGAGGCAGCGGCAGCTCAGCTTTATGTTGGAGATAAAATTTTAAAAAAAAAGACAAGACGTGTAAGGCTCAAGTCAAGCAGCGAGCAGCCCTGATCACAAAGAACGGAAAAATGTCCAAAAACTACACCTACGGCTCGGAGGAAGAACACCACTTACCGTACAGAGGAGAGATCAAATAGGGTCGTTCTTCTGTCGAGCCTCAGAATGACTAAACACGGCTCAGCTCAGACACAAAGTGTTGTCCTTACCTGGGTTTTCCTGCTCAGTCTACTACTAACAACAAAATATAGATGCAATAAGGGGATCTCCTCTGCTATACAGACACTTTTCAAACACTTTCAAGGTGCCTACAACAAAAATTTCCAGACTCTCAAAGCATTTATCATCACATCTAAATTTTTATTTTAAATGGAAGTGACTGTAAGTCCCGCCCCTCAAGTTCGGTACCTCAGTCACCTTTCTCCTTTCCTGTTTGCTGGACTTAGATATGCTATGTGCTAAGCTCAACTACGCTGAAAAGAAAACCAGATTTTCAAGATAGTTCAAAGATGTAGCTGGTGGACCTGTAAAAGCGACATATATTCATGTTTTAAATTAGCTAATGCAGGCGTCAGCAACCTTTCCTCTCAAAAGAGCCATTTTTGGCCCACAAAAAAAAAATCTGTCTGGACAACTATTCAATTCTGTATTTTCCTCATAGACTTTTCTTTTTAAAATTTTTTAAGGATTTTTGGATTTGGAAGGGCGCCAAGCTGTAGACGTAGACTATGATGCATATTTTATTCACCAAAATAAAACTTTTTTTTAAAAAAATTTGGTGTCTAGCTTTAAAATAGGAGAATATAAGAATCACTCCAGGCCTACAGCCATAACAAATGAAAATTTAAATGTTACAAATAGCTATAATAAAAAAAGGTATAACAGCAGTAATAATTCATTTCTATGTAATTTTTTGTCAAAGCCACAGGGAGTCACTGGAGAAGGGCAAAAGCTAATGTTGTATGAGCTAATGTAGCAAAAAGACAGCTAATTCACATTGATCATTAGCCAGTTAGTTAGCTAGCGGTTTGCTAACATTAGCTAACTTCAGACGAAACTTATTTAAAATGTTTTTAAATATTTATTTGTTCATATTAACTTTGACTGAATGTTTTGATGCTAATTATTTAATGCTCGCTAATTTCCAGAGCAAAGGATCAACAGCAGGATTGTTTCATTTCAAATATTTAAAGATTTTTGGTTTACGTGAGCGACTGTGTTGATAAAACACCAGATTATGTTGACGATCGAGCACATTCAAATTCAAACATGTTGCTAACCTTGAAAACATAACGGTTAAAGGGACAGTTCACCACCAAATCAAAATGACCCATTTTTTCCCTTGACCTGTAGTGCCGTTTATCCATCTAGATTCCTTTTTTGGAGATTGAGTTGCAGAGTTGTGGAGATATCTGCCACAGAGGTGTCTGCCTTCTCACCAGTATGATGGGACTAAATGGCGCTCGGCTTGCGGTGCTCAAAGCCAAAAAAAATGTTTGAAAAATTCAAAACCACAGACCTTGTTGTGAGCAGTTTCTTGTAGGAACTACTTTCTTTCAGCAGTAGAATCTATTCAATCTACTTTCTTTATACTAGAAAGAAAGTAGATCCTACATGACTAATAAATCTATCATAAAAAAAAATCTAGATGGATAAATGACACTACAGGTAAGAAGAAAAATGTGAATTTAAAAAAAAATAAAGCATTTTCCAACTCACAAGACTTTGTATGAACCCTGAATATAAATAAACAGGTTCTTTTTTTCTATCCACTTGACTGGTTTACACTGGGAACACTGGGATGGACGGAGGGATCAAGCAGGATTATAGGATTATATATTCAAACTCACACATGAATCAAGCTGGAGTCTGTCTGAGGCCATTAAACATGTTCTCCATGCATCAAGAGCCTTCACTGTTACTGTCTTCTACTCTCTATCACAATACACAGTCTACAGTTAGGACACACAGGGTGCAGTGAGGTGAGATGGGTAGAAACACACAGCGTGGATATACATACACTGGTCATATTCAAGTTGAAAAAACCCTTCTGTGACGGCAGCCGGCCAAAGCAAAAGCACGAGCGGGGGAGAACAGAAGCGAGAGTGTGCAGAGAAGAAGCATGTTTGAAATGAAAGAGAATGTGAGACGAGGATAAACAAAGTGTGAAAACAAGATGAGAGAAGATGATTCATTGACAGCGTACCTTTGTGGCACTGCGGAGGTGATCGTAATAGACCTCTTCTATCGCCTGGAAGTAGATCACACCCTTCAGCTTGGTCTCGTGTTTGTCTGTGGGAAGGAAAAAAAAACAAAACAAAACAACAACGTGGGTTTTTTGTTTAAAGGACTTAAATGTATTGACGGCGACAGACTTTTCTTGGCTGCATCGCTTCCGTGTCACCTGGAATCAGCACGGGGAGAACACGCGGGCACGGTCATTAAAAAACAGGAGGAATCAAACTTTGATCATGACCAATTTATGGTTTGTGATGATGGATGGAAAAAGACAACCACAGCACTTTTTTTTTTCTCTGTTTTTAAACCAATGGGGCTCTCATTGTATTTTCACACTTGACTGCATTCTTACGCTACTCTGGTACATCATTGCAGTTTGTTTCATCAGCCACTGCAGAACTGCAGTAAGGAACCGGTGGGGAACTCAACACCCCTCTCTACCTCCAGGCACAAACACTCCACAAGCCAACTTAAGAGTAGTAGGTAGGAACGCAGCGCTTCATTTCGAGGAATAACACTTTTCCTTTTAACACGCAGCCATTATCTGCTAATGACCTCTTTAGCATTCAAATAGCCCGGCATTTGCATCTCATTTGACTGTATCCAAATTACCAAAACTCCGGCCGTGGTTGAGGTCGATTAATGTGAATTAGCGGGCGCTCGTGACTTATGCTCGTCACCTCCTGTTCTTCATTGTTCAAGGTCAAGAGACAAGGGCGGGCGATGCATCCCGATCGGCCTCCTGAGAGAGCACGGCGCCGTGCGCATTTTAACTACTGCCAGAGTAATCTCAGCACACCTCCTCACCCTGGCTCACTTTCAACAAGGTACGCTCTAAGCAGCTTTTAAGCAGAACCTTCTGAGGACTTCAAAGGCCTGACGGCGAGCGAGCGTCCCAGAGCTCTCACGCGGCACGCCATCAAATTACACGACCCCGCCGTGCACGCTACATGCTACATGTACAGCTCGCTGCTCAAGGTCCTGAGGACGCATGTTCTGTCTGCCACTCATCCGCAGCAGGAGCGTTCCGCCACTTTACATGTGAAATGTCGAAGCTTATTGCAGCTTCTTTACCATTCTACCACTGGAACCTCAGACATTTCCATACAGCTGCTCTCATGTTTTGCTAATGTCTTGTGCTGACTGCGTCACACTAAATTAACCAGGTTTCCCCACACAGAATCTGCTAACACAAAGAAACTGAACGCATCCAGTTAATTTGTGCTCAGCGCAGCATTTTCTTCATTAAATACTAACTCTAAATTTAGTTACAGATATAGTTACTAGGGCTGCACAGTTTCAGCAATTTTCATATCGCAGGAGGTGCAATATTTGCAAATCAGTTATCGGTTGCAATATCAGTCAAAATAATCGCAATTAGATATTTTCTTAAAATTGTTCAGCCTTAATTATTCTTTCAAAACACGAGCACAGAACACAGTCGATCATAACACAACTACTGTGAAAATACTCACAGTTGATGATGTTACAAAAACTGCAGTACTTTTCATGTTCATGTATGTTCTAACTGCATACAACAGACAGTATGGAATCCATTGTTTCTCCAGTATAATTCTGTTTCCGTTTACTTTAAAGGGATAGTTCATACAAAAATCAAGCATCCATATTTTTTCTCTGGCCTTTTTTTTTTTTTTTTGCATCCATCTAGTTTGTTTTGGTGCGAGTTGCCAGATTTTGGATGTAACTGGCACTCAAGTTAATAGTGTAAACACAAAACTGCTCACAACAAGGTCTGTGCATAATAGTCAGTAACCTGAGATTTCTGGAAAGACACATTGCTCACATTGCTTGCTGTTGAGTTTTTCAAATGCATTTGAGCCCCGCAAGCCAAGCGACATCCAGTTTCATTATGTTGGAGAAAAAGAAGACATCTCTACGGCTGATATCTCTGAAACTCCGTAACTCACACCAAAACAACCTAGATGGGAAAAAAAAACACTGTGGGCATGTGCATTTTTGATTTTGGGGTGAGCTGTCCCTTTAAGAATCTAATAACATACTGTAATATATAATAAAACACTCACAGGAGCCTTTTTTTCTGCTTCATGAGAATATATTCTGCTGCTAATATCTAGATACTTCCAATGAAGTGACATTTTCAACATCAGCTCCAACAGAAGGTAATGTTGGAGTTTCTTTAGGTCTGTTCACAGTGTGTCTTTTGGAGTTAAAGGGACAGTTCACCCAAAAATCAAAATATATTTTCCCCCTGGCCTGTAGCAGAATTTATCCAGAATCCATCTAGACTTTTTTGGTGTGAGCTGCAGAGTTTTGGAGATATCAGCTATAGAGATGTCTGCCTTCTCTCCAGTATAATGGGACTAAATGGCACTCAGTTTGTGGTGCTCAAAGTGCCAAAAAATACATCTGAATACATTTAAAACTGGTGTCTCTTTCCAAAACTTATGACGCGGTTACTCAAGATACTTCACAGACGTTGTTGTGAGCGATTTCATGTAGGAACTACTTTCTTTCTATTCAAAAGAAAGTAGTTCCGGTAGATCCTACTCAGAAAAAAACTAGTTCCTACACAAAACTGCTCACAACAAGGTGCGTGGATTATTTGGAGCAACTGAGTTATGATTTCTGGAAAGGGGGCCGATATTTCCAAAACTCTTCATAACTCTTTTGGGATGAACTGTCCCTTTAATCTGTACTAACTACTACTTACTACAGCAGTTTCTATGGGTTGTGTAATATTAAATGTGTTCTGTTTCCACTAAGGAAATAAATTCCTACAATTGAGTCAAAAACAACCATCTTCACTGTAGAATCAGACCTACTGAATCACCTCTCAAACAGCCCAATTTCCAGTGTCGTGTTGAGGAGCTCCAACAGTCAAAAAAGATCATACTGAGCACTGGGGGCTGACAGGAGAGGGTGTCAAGTGTGTCATTGATGACAATGGCTTTAATAATAGTATTTCATGTTTCACTTTTAAAAGAGAAAAGGCTTCAGGAATGAGGACTGCGCTCTCTTCAGAATGCCAGTATCTCAGGGAAACTTTTTCCAAACAGAACTAGAAAGTATTTCTTGTCTTCAAAACGCTTCTTACCAACATAGTAGGAGAAGGTCCTTTTGAGGCGGTCGAAGACGAACCAGCGTTTCTTCCAGGACTTGATCTTGCCCCCCATCTTCACCAGGTAGCCCTTGCACATCTTCTCCGTGAGGATGACCTGGTAGCAGGTGTCCACGCTGTGGCCCGACGACTCGACGTGGGAGCGCAGGTCGAACTCCTCCTTCCGGATGGGCAGGTAGCGAGTCATAGGACGGGCCTGGACGGAGCAAACAAAGACAGAAGGATGAACAGCTCGTACAGCAAGGAGGTCCCCTGTCAGTTAAAGACTGACAGGCCTGTGCTTCCGTATCAGACATGACAGTTTGATTGATTACTAATTAAAGGTCCCGTGTGGAGGATTTAGTGGCATCTAGTGGTGAGGTTGCAGACTGCAACCAGCTGAATGTAGCTTGCCTTGCCCCTCCCCTTCCTTCCGCCCCTTCCTTCAGGTGCATTTTTGCCTCCTCTTCAGCATAAAACCAGGAAAAGCCCACTCTAAAGCAAGCTTTTGATTTGTCCATTCTGGGCTATAATATAGCTATAGTATATTTGGTGAGACATGAGTTGAGTTTCATTATATAGTTGCAATCAGATCTACAAAACAAGACAGCAGCCATTTTCACTTCCTGACAGCAGATCAGTTTGATATATTACGAGGAGAAATGGCAGAAAAAGGAGCAGCCACAGTGAGCTGTTGGATGAAGAGATGCAGACAACAACAACAACAACTCCTTTCTCTGTGCCCTGCTGTTCACAGACTCAAGCTGTGCGCAGCGTAAAATCAGATGGCGGTTTTTCACAGAGTGATGGAAAAAGGCCAATTACTGCCTGACTTCTTTATCACAACAACAATACTGCAGTTTGTCTTGTTGCCTTCAGAGTGGGATCTGCAGTATTAAAACACCCAAGCAGTCAAAAATGAGTACTGCAGTTCAAAAAGCAAATTGGAGCCATATGCGGTAAATTAAAAAGTCTGAAACAAGTTGTTTCCCTCCAACCCCTCCTCCCTAGACTTGAGGCTCACGTAGGTTCCCTACAGGCTGCGGGGACATTGACACATGCGCAAGATGGGACCAACGTTACACTTTAATAACAATAACAAGTGAGGTCCACTGTAAGTTGATCAACTGTTTCTAACTGTCAGTCGTCTGTCAATGTAAAGTTAAGCCTGTTGTCTGAAAATACACACTGGAGTCCGAGTTCAGTGACTGCCTGCCGGACTCCATTAACATTCTGCTCAATTTAACCGTTATGAACATCTACTACTTGTAAAGGATTATTAATGATTTCTTATGACTCATAAACAGACACTATACTTTTGGCATGAATTTTAACTTTAATAAATGTGAAACGCACAAACTAAAACAAATGTGTCGCACCAGAATGGAAATGTCAAAGGAGAGCATGCTGGCTGTAGTGTTGTTGTCAGAGAAGCCAGTGTATCAACTTAGCATGTTTCCTTGGTCTCTGATGACATATTGTGGTCATTTTATTACAATACAACAACAGTGAAACTGCATTATAGAGTATTTACCAGTTTAAGTTGATTAACATCAGGACTGCATTCTGATATTACAGATTTGAACCATCACTGCTCAGTGAACTGTGTCCTTGTTGTAGGTCTGACAGCATTTTCTGGTTAAGTATCTAGTTTTTAGAGCTGCAACTAACAATTACTTTCATTATCAATTAATCTGCTATTTTCTTAAATTAACTGATTAGTTGTTTGGTTCATAAAATGTTGTGAAAAATGTGGATCAGTGATTCCCAAAGCCCAAGATGACGTCCTCCTTAAGCAGCTAGAATCAGAGAATTTAGATTTTTTTTTCTTAATAAAATTACTCAGAACAATTAATCGATCATCAAAATAGTTAGCAATCAATTTAATATTTGATTATTCGATTGATCGCTGCAGCTCTACTAGTTAGCATTATAGATTTCCTGTGTTTGTTAAGGGAGCCTGTTCACACTGATATAGAACAATAACATTAATTTTATAAATATTAAACATTAAGTGGCTAATTAGGCCTAAATAAACGTAATTTCTTTTATTTCAAAGCAGACAGAAATTCAAAAATTCCAGCCTTTGAACAGATGTAGTTGGTGTAAATACTATTTTAACTGCATTCTGAGGAGAAAACTGAAAATGGGGTCACTTTGGTATGAAAAATGTCAAATTTGATGATATTGAGTTCTGGTACAAAATATTACCAGCCACATGCTTGCCTCCAGGTATCTCCCCTCACATGTGTCACACTCTGCCATGTTTCTCACAGACAGGCAGACTCATTTTCCACTTTTCCACCATGCAGACTCAATTACGCCTCATTTTACTGACCTGAGAGAAGTTCTTGGCCCTCATCTTGACCTCCTTCTCCACGAGCTGCTGCCGGTGGAAAGTTTCATCCTGCAGCCTCTTCTCCGCCTCCTCCCTCCTCCTCCTCTCCTCCTCCAGCATCTGACGGCGAGCCAGGCTCTCTCGTTCCTGGAGGGAGAGCGCTTTCATTAAATATTTTTTTGATCTGTGCGAGGGCTTTGCAGAGAACACACACTCTGTTTTTTTTTTTTTTTTTTTCTCACTCTCTCTCAGCCAGAACTCAGCTTGACATTCATACATTTATGTACATCTCTCCCTGCTGAGAGCTGCTGGCCACCGTGCAGCTCCACCGATGTGGTCGATTCTTTTAAACAGTGAGCTTTTAGTTGTTTGGAGAAGTAATGATCTACTCTGTGGACAGCAACACACACAGGCGGTCACGCACAATACAACCGCGCAGAGATGAAAAATGCCAAAAGCCAACAGGAGTGAGAAAAATACAAATAAAAGTATCAAGTGTTTGATGTCTCACTGTCTTTAACACAACCCCGACAGACAGATCCTGTTCACTGACGCTCACTTTTACTCACTTTCTTGACAATGTTTTGATCCTCGCGTTCTCACTTTTCACATGTGTGATGAACTCAGACAGTTTATGTCAAGTCCTTTAATTTCATCCACGTTCCCCTTTCATTCGTCTTTTCATTACATCTTACACACGAGGAGAGTCAAAGGAAAAGATGCGAGGAGAGAGGAAACAAGCAAACACGTTTCCAGAGGAGTGAGACGTCGTTTCCTCTGAACCTTCGTCTGAAGCGTTGATGATGGCAGCACAGCTGGATCAGCTGTCAGGCGAATTTTACGGCTTTTGTTTGAACTTTAAGACTTTTGTTTATTTGTTTTAGGGCTGTCCTGAACGGGATTTTTCTTTTCAATGAGGTTTCCAACGACGCTTTGAATGTTTGCCGTCAGTGACATCATCATCCTAAAAAAACAAACAAAGAAAACCTCAAGCAAGATCCTCAGTTTGAATGAACTGATTCATCAAATTGAATCACTAAAGGGCTTGTGTCCATGTGGCAATTTTCTCTGACAGTAAACCGCTGGTGGTTGCTGGGAAGCGCTGCGATGAAGCGCTTGTGCAAAGAAAAAAACTTGATTGTTGACCTCACGATTAGCTTCACGAGCATGCTGTGGTTGTGTAAAACAACTCTGGATAAAACAGGTGCAAATATTGCTTTTTTTACTTCTGTGCCTCTGCTGTGCTGTCCGCTGTGTGTGTGTGTGTGTGTGTGTGTGTGTGTGTGTAGGAGCTGAACCACACCTCGGTCAGACACACAGACAAGAGAACAGACAAGCTTGTGTGACCGAGAGTCATTACAGTTTTAAATTTTTAATTAGTTTTTATTCTAATTTCGTTTGAAATTTTTGTTTTCAATTCAGTTTAGTTTCAGTTAGTTTCCAGAGCCTGTTTCCTCGTTTCAACTCAGTTTTTATTGTTTAAACATGTTTAGTTTAGTCTTTATTAGTTTCAATATTAGTTTTGGTTATTTTATCATTATTAGAATATAGAGGGTATTTGTCAGAGGCAGATTAAAGAAGTTCAGAAAGGTATTACAATACCAATACAATTTTTAGTGGACACTATTATATTATGACTATTAATCTGAACATGCTGATACAACCCTCATCAATTATCCAGGATATAGTAATAATAAGGCTTTTCTCTACATACATCAATACAACAGTGCTTTGTGCAGCACTTTTGGTGTCCCCTTCAAGAACTGCCCTTGAGAATTTTTTCTATTTATTGTTGCCCTCCAGCACCAGCTCCAGTGAACATCTGCCCTTGTTACAATACAAAGCTGGACAATCATCTGCACTTTTATCAAAAACCTGCATTCATCCGTATTTATATTGTGGAGACATCAGTGGATTTCTGGGTCAAATGAGGAGCGAGGACAAGGAGCAAATGAAAAAAGTGAATCAGCACGTACCCACAGGTGTGCACACGCTTTGTGGTCATTTTATAATCCTTCAAGTTTTTACAGATACATTATGTGTCTGTGTAGATCTGTTTGATACTTGATAATCCTCCCTTAAACCAAGTGAACTGAGTTAATAAATAGAGGTTGTAAAAATGAGATGCATCCATATAGTGAAATATTCTAAAGGAGCACTGAACTGATGCCCAGTAAGAGAAGAAATGTGGGAGACAAAGCTTCAGAGCAGAACATTGATTTCATCGGCTTTTCTTGCTCTTTGTATTTCAACTGGAACTTCCTCATCAGGACACAAAGAGACGAAGACGTTCCGAGACACGGAGGCCGATAAAAATGAATGAAAGCCTCCAGTTGCCTGTCCTGAGCCTTTGTTTGTCCGATTCGTTTTCAAAGCTATCGACGGGAAAACTGCGAGATCTCTCCTCCATCACCAGGTATGGATTGTGTCTTACCCGCGATTCAATAAGTCTGGCTTTCTCCAGCTGCGCCTCCTTCAGCATCTTCTCCATCTCCTCGATCTTCAGCGCGTCCACTCCTCCGACGCTGAGGTCAAACACAAAAACATGGTGTTAGTGAGTCTGAGAGGGCGCGTGCTGACACCTCCTACATTTAACAACAACAACAGTGCGTATCAACTCTGTTAACTTTTAAATTCACAGTAGGGTTCAAACTTTATCTGTAGGGAGAGTTTGTGGACAGTATTTATGAAGTCGGATCCAGATGCAGATCCAAGGAAAGTCTGTCAGTGTGTGACAAAAAAACATATCTGTTTTGTGATGTCACATCATCCTGATTTTAGTTTTTCTCAGTGAAAATATGAATTGCGATGCAAAAATTACAACTCCCACTAATCGTAAATCATATCGCAATGGCAACATGTGTCAAAATAATCACAATATCATTTTATTTTTATTTTATTATTAATCACAGCATGACAGTATTTGCAAGAAACTGTACCTAAAATATCAAAAAGTCAAACTATTCATCAGGCAGAATGGCCCATCATTGTTATATTACTGGATTATTAATGTGATGTTTTAATATCTCAACGACATTTCAATTTAGTAGTTGGTCATGGTGGAGCTAATTTAAAGGGGTAGTTCACCCAGAAATGAAAATTCAGTCATTATCTGCTCACCCTCATGCCGACTGAAGGTCAGGTTTAGTTTTTCTTAGTCCACAAAACACTGCTGGAGTTTCACAGGAAAAACTGTGTTCAAGTCAATAGTGACCAGTTTTCAAACAGTGTAATCCAAGACGAGGGTAGATGGAGTAGATAATGACTTTTTAAAAAAAATAATTTTCATTTTTGAGTGAACTATCCCTTTAAACTGTTTAGTAGTTTGAATACTAATGTATCACATTTCATAAACAGATCCAATAATTAACAATACATTTAATGTTAACTTAATGAAATGTATTGGAGTACAAAGTACTGTAATTTAATTACCTGTATTCAATACTGTACATTTTTTAAAATGTTTTAAGGTATAAAATACATTTAAATGGAAATAGTCACGTAAGGTACAAGCATCTCAATATTATATATGTTCACTTAAGTGAATGTACTTGGTTACATTCCACTACTGACTCCAAATGTGCACAAGCCTCTGAAAAAGCATTAAAAGACAACAAGTGTCTTTGATCTGCAGTGGGGACATGGGCTGAGTCTTCATTCAGGTACTTCTGTGCTTACACTTACTGTTTTGAGTGTATAAATGCGTTCACATTGACATTTACGGAAAAACGAAGTGCACCGTCTGAGAGAACCCAGAAGTTGTACTCAAAACGGTCAAAGAGTTGAGTGTGGAACGCTGGACACTTCTAGCCATCTTGTCTACGTACGCAGAAGAGGCGGAGCTACCAGGCTTGTGAACACGGAGGCCCAGGTGGCTGATGAAGCAGCCGCAGTGAACACTGAATTATACAGATGTAAGTCATCCATGTATTTTTATCAGTAAGTACCACTACACTGTTGTCGGATTGAAGCTACCAATACATTTATTTGGTTAAGTTTGTAAAGATTTGGTACCGTGAATCAAATGTAAATCAACATATTGGTGTGTTTTCAGCCAGTAGGAGGAGACCAAGATTATGGCGTATTTTTAGCCTCATGAGAAACAGAGGGCAAACTAAAGCAAATAAAATTAAAAGGATGCTCATGTTCAGTGAAGTGAAATTGAACAGAAATGAATTAAAGTGTTGGCGGATGGCAGTAAAGTACCGCCTGGCTTCAGTTCACCCACGAAGAAACAGAAGATGAAGAAGCTGTGACCGCCCTCGATTTGAGACAGCACTACCCTGTCGAAATTCATGCAATACCCAAGTGAGTACACAGTGTGCAAAGTGTGCTACATGACAGTGTACTAATGGAAGTATCTGAACTGAGACACAGCTCGCTGAACGAGATGTTGGAGCGAAGGTGAACATCGTGTGTTGGTTTGTCCTACTTTCAGATTTATAACAAGAGTTTGTGTAGCTGCAGCGGATTAAGTGCTTCTAGCAGCTAAATGGTTTTAAAAATGTATGTTATTGTGCTACGAGGATCTGTGAGTGGAGACGTGATGAAATATCTTCTGTGGGTTCTCTGTGTGTTCACCAACACATCAATGTCTCAAGTGTTTTCTCAAACTCTCACTAGAACTGCAGAGGCTTGTTAGTGACAGGTCCTATGGCTGACATACTTGGTCCCTTTTGGAAATCTTTCCTAACATGAACATGTGTATGGTGACTGAAACATTCCTGAGCAAATTAAACCGATTACAGTGGGTGAATATTTATCTCTATTATTGGGAACAACCGCTACTTGGAACATGGAATAAAACCCACCCACAGTGACGCTGCTATGAACGAGTCAGTCTTCACCATTTCCCGCCTCCCTCTCCTCGTCTCCACTGTGCGCTGCTCATTACAGAACAAATCCCATTAAAAACATGACTAATTGTTTTTGGAATTGGCCTCCCGAGAGCTATAAAAGGTGTCTGAACAATAGGTGCTGCTGAGAACACGCTGTGGTGTCATACGGCACGCGGCTCTGCCACATTAACAGATGGACTGCAAATGAGCCGACCTGCGGACAAAGACTTCACCTGGTGGGAGTCTGTGTGTCTCGTTTGATCGGTTTCTCCTGCGTGCGTCTGTCAGGGTCTGATTTTAATACTTCTTTGACATAAGATTACATTAATTTTGAGACTTTGTGCAGTAGCTTGATATGGACAGTGATATGTTTGGATTGAAAGTGCAATAAAACCAACATTTTGATTTTAAGAAATATTGCTGTGGCATGGTTAGGGATGGGAATTGATAAGATTTTGATAAGAGTCTGCTTATCGACCCGATTAATACTGATCCCTTTATTGATTCCTAATCAATTTTAGTTGAGCAGTCTCTGGCCTGAGAGGAAGCTGTAGCAACAGTCTGTCTGTCATCATCTAGGTACATTTAGGTTGTGATCCACGTGTAGTCAATAACATTAAATCAGGTTGATGGGTTCAAAGGATGGACTGAATAAATGGTCAGTATTTGCCTGTCCCTGGTGTGTGTGTACCTGGACATGTTATCTGGTGAGCAGGCCGAGTTGTTCCCCGTGGACACGCTGGTGTCCATGCTGTCCGAGCTCTCCAGGCTCAGGGTGTCGTAGGGCTGCTCTCCGGCTGACGGGGGCTGGTGGTGCAGGATGGAGTGGTGGACCAGTGGAGGGCCTCCGGAGCCGTGGCTCAGCGCGGGGCTGTAGGCCATGACGGGGGAGTAGGAGGGCGATGGGGAGGATGAGGTCATGAGGTGGGTCTGAGAGCCGTGGAGCGCCTCCCACTGGCACTGAGCCTCGGCCGCCGCTCTCTGTTTGAGCTCGGCCAGACGACGGCGCTGCTCCTCGATCACCTGCTGACCTGGAGGGGAGGAGGACGCTGATCAGTGGACACGTTCTGATGTTCAAATGAGGCGGGAGAGGGAAGAACTTTCAACCAGCAGGCAACCTGATCAACAAGTCAGCAGAGGTCCATCTGTTTCCTACACAGCTGAGACATCACCATATATTAAGGGAAACTTAATTTTTCAGCCTGGACAATAATTTCCCATGTTTTAGTGTCTAAGTGCCCGACGGGGACAATAATTTTTGAAACTGGTCTAATATTGAACAAGACCACTGCAGCCGTCAGCTGTGAAATGGCCTGCAGTGTAATCCTCTGGCTGCTCTTTATTTTACAAATCATTACATTGTTTGCTAGCTAGCTAAATGTTAACAAAATATTACATTTTTTACTGGCTAGGTAAATGTTAAAATGTTACATTGTTTGGTAGCTAAAAGGTTAACAAAATGTTATACTG
This sequence comes from Lutjanus campechanus, assembly GCA_027495735.1. NCBI lineage: Eukaryota > Metazoa > Chordata > Actinopteri > Lutjaniformes > Lutjanidae > Lutjanus > Lutjanus campechanus. The sequence continues at coordinate 6,350 of JAJHUR010094281.1, read as the reverse complement.
TTTGCTGGCTAGCTATAAGGTTGACAAAACATCACATTGTTTGCTTGCTAGCAAAAAGCTATCAAAATGTTACATTGCTTGCTGGCTAGGTAAATGGACCTATTACACTGTTTGCTAGCTAGTTACAAGAAAAGGTTCACAAAACATTACACTGCTTGCTAGCTAAGTAAATGTTAAAACATTACTGTACAGTTTACTAACTAGCTAAAAGGTTAACAAAACATTCCACTATTTGCTAGCTAGCTAAAAAGTTAGCCTACTCGCTGACATATGGCTTGGCAGAGAACCTCTAATTTCACTTTGAGAAAAACTTGTCTGATGATTTAAAGGAGCAATATGGGCAAATACTAGAAAACATACATGGAGAACGGTACAGTAAGGAAAAGAATCAACCGGGAGACTGTTTTAACAGATCAACTGGAGTGAAAGATCATTACTATTTTACTTATTATTTTGCTCAATTCATCTCAAAAAGGCAGCCATTTCAAAAGATAAACCCTTAAAACCTTTCAAATTAACACAGGGTCACATTTTAAAATGGACTTGGTACAACATGACTAAATTTAATCTAGGTTTGGAGTAAAAAGTATACTGAGGTTTGAAGAGATCTTTGAATTTAAGCTAGCTTTAATGTTTGATACAACATAATAAAAGTTGTACCAAAAGATAAAGTTACGCGATGATTTAATCAGGTTTAGAAATTAATCCTTGTTGGTGCGACCAGCCTGTCAGTGGCCAAAACAAGCACTTTCAGTGGACGTACTTAAAAGGGCTAAATTGCCTATAAGGCGGCCTGTTTTGTGGCTGCTGGCTGCAGCAGCTTCTCTCAATACAGGACCAATTTCAAAAACGGTTGTCCACATTTGTCACTTTGACACAAAAACATGGGAAAATAGGGTCCAAGATGAAAAATAATGAAGTTAGCCTTTAAACATGCTAGCTATAGAGCAGGTCATCCCAAGCATCCTGAACCTCTAATAGCACAACCAGCACCAGCCCACAAACTACGAGATAACCCATGCACCACACATACAAGTATGTGCTCTTTCAGTGACACAAGCTCGAGGATAACTGCAAAAAAAATCCACAAAGTCCCGTCACCACAAAGTTCAGTATCTACCTAACTCCTCACATCTCAAATCCATGCTGCTGTGCACCTGATAACGGGCAAACACATCTGGATAGAAGTGCCCAGGTCGATAACTCCAAAGGAGGAGCCCACTGAACGCTGAACATGCAAAATTTATTCTCCACCGGCAGGAACATTCATAGAAGATTGATGGAAGAAGAAAGGGCTGTTCGATGTTACAGACAAAGGACGAGATGAAAAGAAATCTAAAGTGGGGGGTGGGGGTGAGGGAGGGAGAGGAGTTAATGACACACCAGAGATGGAAGAGACTGAGAGAGGAGGGTGAGGAGAGGAGAGTCAGGTGAAGACAGGGTCTGAAATTAACAGCCGCCAAGTGTCAGGTTCTGCTAAATGTTATCTTTGATGGAGAAATCAATAAAAAAGAACCTGCCAGACTGGCTTAAGTTTTGGGTATGACTTGAATTTTTTAGATACATACAGTCTTTGGTCTTTAGCTATGCTGGAGCTTTCAAACTGGCTCCTGATTGGCTGTAGTGCTCTCTTCAAAGTCTAACTATCTGCCTCTCTTTTGTCTGGACGATTGATCAGCTACAAATTAGCTTAAATTTAATAGGGATGCCCAGATTGATCAGCCACTGATCGTTATCAGCCAATATTCAGTACAAATATGTGACTGGGAGATAAATGAATACAAAATAAGTATTTTAACTCATTGATTCAAGCATTAGAACAGGCAGGGTGACATTTGTGCTTCCTCTCTGCAGGTTTTGTGTTGACCCTTGGCAGAAGGGGGCAGTTCATTTCAGACACTGACAAGTGGAGACACAGTAGATGAACAAACAGGATGAATCCCGCTGAACAAAATGAAGAAAAAGAAGAAGAAGAAATCATCAACTCCTGGACGCAGCGATCCGTCTACCTGCTGAGCCGCCCTCTACGGTGTTCTGTCTGGAGGTCTGGGGCTCTGTGGTGCAGCGGAGTGGGAAGAGACAAGTCCACACACAGAGACAGACAAATAGACAGACAGACATGAAGAAAACCTGAACTGCAGACGCTGCCAAATGTGACTAAACTCAGGTTTCCAACCCAGCGCCCGTGGGTGGCAGCCAGCTGAGCTAAAACACCAGACTGCTTTCATTACTCTGATCCATTTAGTCAAACAACACAAAAGCATGAAGAACACACTGATGTCTCACTCACACACACACATTCAGCTCCATGAAGAAGAGCAGGGTAACACTTAACAACAACCAACACTAACAAGTTAACAAGAATATGAGCTGCATCACTGAAGACAATGATCGCTCTGTCTCCTACAATGTCTATTCATTACTAGAAAATGCAGTTGTTTGTTGTTTATTAACTTGTCGCTTTCTAAAAGTATAAAACTTACATGTAATTAACACTTTCTCTTTGTTTTCTCTGCCCTCATTTTTTGTGCGCATGCATAAATTGTGCAATATAAATAAAATGTAACGTTATTATTTTTAACTTTGGGGCTGGTGATTCCTTAAATGAAACAATTGGCCTCATGCATGAATGTTTTCTTATTTTTCTCTTTTATTATATCTTACATTATGTACTTGCACAAATAAATGAGCGGGAAAAAAAGAAAATCCTTTGTAATTGATAAACCGTGTGCTGACAGCCAAGTTTGTACTTAATGGAGTGTGCTGATCAGCTTGTGGTGCTCAAAACACACAAAAAATACATTTGAAAAATACAAGACCAGTGTCTGTTTCCAAAAGTCTGGACCTGATTAGTTATGAAAATCCACAGACCTTGTTGTGAGCATCTTCATGCAGGAGCTACTTTCTTTCTGCAGTAGAATCTACTGGAACTACTTTCTCTCTACTAGAAAGAGCATAGTTCCTACATGAAAACTGCTCACAGCAAGGTCTGTGGATTACCTTTTTCTTTTGTGCTTTGAGCAGCAAAGGCTGAGTGCCATTTAGTGCCTTTATATTGGAGAGAAGGCAGACTTCTCTTCAGCCTAAAAGTCAGCAACTTCCACCAACAAAGTCTGGATGGATAAACAGCACTACAGGCCAGAGGAAACATATGTATTTTTGATTCTGGTGTGAACTGTCCCTTTAACCTCACCTGTCAGATATCAGTGGTCTGCTGCCCTTGTATAGATTTATCAGGACGTGTGCTAATTATATGCTAATTGCAAAATTCCTGGCATGGGCATGCAATTTAAGATCAAATGATCAAAATGAAACAGAAAATAAAAGTAAATGCCACCTATGGGCAGCATATAGAAAAAAAAAATCAGAGCATCACTGGAGAAGTTTCTTGTTGGAGGTGCAGCCAAGACACGAACATTTAAAATTAATAAAGGAATAAATAAATGGCTGTGTAACATTTCCCTTCTGTGTTTCCAGGGAGTAAATAGCTTTTTCTTCATTATTAACATTTCACAGCACAAAACGCACCTTGGCTTTTGTGCATATTGGTACAATTTAATCAAATCTGTCCATACAAACGATTAATGCATGAGGCCAAATGTCTACCTCTGTCCCATCGTTCAGAACTGCACGTCTCTGATCAAGTAAATCAAAAAGTGACTGGCAGCAATTGTTTTCTTTTTCTGTTTTCCTGTCCTGTTTTCTTTGCACAGCTCACATTTATCTTGCAAACCCTGAGTGTGTCCTTACCTGCAGGTTGAGAACTACGAACTTACATGACGAGAGGTAACCATGAAAAGCATTTGTTTATTTAATGTATTAACTGTGGCACAATGAGTTATCTGTTACCTTTCTGCTGCAGAGCGAGCTGTCTCTTGGTCTCAATGTCCTGCAGGGTTGCAGCCAGGTTCCTGGGCAGACTGCCAGTGCTGTTGGCAGACAGCAGGGGGCTCTGCTGGGTCACAGGGAGCAGAATAAATGTCAGAAACAGATTTATGTGGGGTTGAAACAATTATTCTGGGTCAAACAGATGATTTAAGACTAAATGAGGGGTTGATGGCCACATCACTGGAACAAGCTGTGTACCTTTGAGCTCGTGTTGCGTCCCAGTGTTGCTGCTCCGTGCTGCAGAGGGGATGCAGAGCCCGATTTAGGCTGGTGGAGAGACAGGCCTGGATCGCTGTCCAACTTAGAGCGGAACACCTGAGGGAAGAAGCGTGCAAAGGGCATGAAGAGATCAGGATTAGAAGAGCTGATAACAGGTTAAAACAAACCCATGTGACGGCAGATGAGAGTGGATTCAGTACAACTGAAATTCAGCATGGATGAGTTTCAAGCACCTGCTGGAAAACACCGGTTAAAAGCATGATGAGCGGACACTGATGTTGTTAAAACGCTGGAATTAATAAACAAAAGGTTCAATCAGTGGTTTAAATTTCAGCATCAAAGACTGACAAAAAACATATCAAAGAGCCTACAGACAATACATGAGTTAGACTGCAGTTACACACACACACCTGGACCAGCCGCCTAGTCCCTTTCATTGAACAGCTCTTTGATCAGGCCCACTTAAGTTAATGCTGCATTCATGTACTATGGGAATGACTTGATGTTCAAAGTAATGACTTGAAAGTGTTCACACATTCGAACTTTCTTAAAGTGGTGATTGAAGTTGGTGGACTCGTTCTGCTGCGGGCGATTACACTCAGCTTTATTCCAAACTTCACACACATAAACTGACTTCATGTTTCATTTACACCATAGCAAACAGTCAAACTCCAGTCACAACAAAAAGCATTTCTTCTCATTTGTTACGCTGAAATTAAAGGGGTAGGGTTATTTGAAGTAGGGTTGTATGAGGAGCTTATCGATAGTCAGTGTATTACCTTCAGTCTGGAGAAGCAGCAGGAGAACCAGTGTTAGAAGCTAAGTTACAAGCTTTGTCTTGTCTTGTGGTGTTCTGTGTGTTCACAATACGAGATGACTCACTCACTGTGAACCGAATTTACCCAAGGGTACAATAAATATTCTGAATCTGAATCTGAAGTAGTGAACTGCTGGACAAAATGTATTTTAACCACCTAAATAATCTGTATCAGTTTAAGTGTACGCTATATTAAGAATATTTTCACCACTTTACCTAGCCAAATGTTGTTCACGCTAAAGCAACCAGAGTCCTTATACAAAAACAGTCATTTTGCCTCGCAGAATACAAGAGTTGCTGGTCTACAGCTGCCTCGATCATTGGTTTGTTTGTGTTAAATGTGTGACTTTGGTGACCCTAAGCTGAACTTGTAAAATACTCAAGTCACATGAAAACATAAACAAACTTACAGATCAATGCAGTGGTAGACAAGCAACACCTGAGTTCTGAGGGGTAAAATGACTGTTTTTGCCAGTGGAGTCTGGTTGATTTGGAGAGTGTGATATTCTGCTTTTATAAAGTTTTTTTTCCTGTTGGAAAAGGCTGTCTGATGGCAAGGTAAACTGATGAAAATATTGTAAATACAGCATAGACTTAAACCAATATTGATTTGATTTTGAATATTTGATTTGCTTCCTACAGTGGAACTCAAGCTGCTTCTCCAAACTGAGGCTGTGACAACCGCCATCTACTGATGGTAATAAACATGTACTTCATACAACCGCATTTTAAATAATCCAAACTATCCCTTTAAGAAACCTTCTCTATACCCAATGACCTTTTTTCAGTCAGAGTTGTTCATCATCTCAATGCAGAGGTGAACTAGTAATTTTCCTGAGGCTTCAAGGGAGAAGCTGGTCTTTCCCAAGTAATGTGAATGCAACGTCATTCAGCACTGACAGCTTTTTCTCTATTCCTTTGACACACTCACATCCATTTCCTTGCATGTGAATTGAAGCATGTTGAAGACTGGAAGAAGAATGACATATACAAAAACAGAAGAGGAATAAGTAGGAAAAAAATGAGGAGAAAGAAAGAGAGGCCCTGTACCTGCAGCACAGGCCTGCGGCCCGACAGCGACTTGGCTGGCAGAGGGGGAGCGGTACAGAGCTGGCCGGAGCCAGCCATCAGCTCCTGGTACCACTGCTCTAAATCTAGCTTGGAGAGGTGAGGAGGCCTACTGCCCTCAGACTGGTACTGGAGAGCACCCAGAGGAGCGGCAAAGACAGGCAGAACAGGAGGGAAGAGAACGAGAAAACAAGAAAAGAAAAGAGGAGATTAGAAAGCATTCAAAGTAGACAGTAGAAAAAGAGTAGAGGCGTTTGTTTTATACACCCTAAAAAGCTGTAATTACAGCATTTTCATACTTTGAAAATGATTCTTAAATATCTTCAACACAGTATTGTTGTCAGCTGCATTATGCTTT
>JAJHUR010094280.1:0-17826 GCA_027495735.1 Lutjanus campechanus | reverse complement strand
TTAAGAGAGACAGGTGTGTGTGTGTGTGTGTGTGTGTGTGTGTGTGTGTGTGTGTGTGTGTGTGTGTGTGTGTGTGTGTGTGTGTGTGTGTGTGTGTGTGTGTGTGTGTGTGTGTGTGTGTGTGTGTGTGTGTGTGTGTGTGTGTGTGTGTGTGTGTGTGTGTGTGTTGTATATTCACGCTGCCTCAGTCCAGATGAGTCCTCCTCCATCTTCTACTGAACATGTGTGTTTTTATTGACACCCTGGCAGCGTTGTTTGTGTGTGTGTGTTTGTTTGTTTGAATGATGGATGTGTCCACAGAGCCTCAGTGGCACTGCCAACTGCTACCAACCACCCATATGCCCCGGTCCCATCATTCCTCCCCCCCAACTGCCTGTCAGAACACACAAAACACACGCACACACGTTTACGTTCTGGATATTTTACCAGAGAGACTCGGCAGCAGACTGAGCTTCAAGCCAACAGGACAGAGGTCAGAGGTCGCTCATAATGTAGTGACAGAGGAGCAAAATAATGTCATAAATTCTGAAAGACTCTTGGACACTCCTGGAAAAGTCCCAGTGAGCAACAAAACTGTCCAGAATGTCCAAGAAAACAGTCAGTGACAGCATGCTGGAAAGTTTTCTCTCAGGTTAATTTTCATGATCAGCAACCATTTTTTGACTTGATGACATGAAACTGACTTCATCAAACAACTTGTGACTAAATCACCAGATAACATCACTGATGAAAAACCAGTGTTTTCCATTTTTAAATGCATTTTGAAGTCACACGTCAGAAACGTTGGAAACAACAAAATTTGATAAAACTTCCTCAATTGACTGATCACTAAGCCCCACCTCCAAACAGCAACTGTCCAATGGTAGCTTAGCAACCGTAACTAGAGCTGTGAAGCTTTCTACCTGTCTCCATGTTGAAGGTGTGCAGGAGGCTCTGAGAAGAGAGATACTCTGTGTTTCATGAGTCTGGACGGTGACGTCTTCTTCAGAAATGTGAAACATGAGCACACGTGTGGTGAATGGATGAAACTCTGTCTTCGTCTTCTGTCGGGGTTTGAGGAGGAGGATGTGGGCTGATGCACAATCAGTGTTTTCACGTGTTTGGACCTTTTCTTCAACTAGTGATCAATCTGGCAATAATTTTTTCACTAATCGATCAAAATGTTGAAAAATGATGAGTGATGAGCTCTTAACATCCAGACAAATTCAGATCAGAGATCAGATGATGCTGTCGTCAGTAACTTACTGACACTTCTGGGGTTTCAGGCCAGTCTGCTACGATTTGACTCTGCCTCTAAACGAGTTCTGATCGCCTGCTGCTACCAATAATCACTTCATCAATAACTGTCCCTCCCAGAAGTCCAGTCTGTCTCTTCTTCCTGCACATATCCCTCCTCCTGAATCCTCCATCCATCATGAAATACTCCCTGAGGTCCACTTTGTCCTCTGACTCCAGACCTCCATCTTTCCATCCCTCCCTCTGTAACTTTATGACTGTGTCTCCTCCATCTCTTGTCTTTTCATCTTCCTGTGTGTCTCTATCTGTCTGTCCATCTGTCTCCTTCTCTGTCCTGGATTCTGGCTCCCTGAGGTCCACGGCTCATAAAGCTAACGTGCTGTTTACGGCCGGCGGCTTCACGAGTGCTGATGATTTTAGATGGAAGCTGAACTGAAACTGGTGGAAGAAGTTTGATGGGGACAGACAGGAGAGGGAGGATGGATGGATTGATTCATGAGCAGAAGGAGAGATGTGGGTACCATGGAACTAGGCCTCTGGGACACCGAGGTATTGACGAAGGGATTACTGGTATCAGTAGGCGATCAGAATTCGTTTAAGGGGAGAGTTCTGTCCCGGCAGATCGACTCGATGAAAACCTCACAGCTGTCACTCATACACACACGTGCACAGTATGGGTTGGTTTAAGGCACCAGTGTCTTCTGGACAGGCTTATCAGGAGGTTGAACAGCTTCAGAAAGCTTCCTCCTCCCTGCCACACCTCTGTGACACCAGATTGCCGATCAGTGATTGATCGACAGTGTGCACCATTATCCTCGTATTATTTGGATTTTCACTCCACCTTCACTTTGAAACGTGGCTGTCGGGAACCGTTTTGATTTCAGACGTATCAGTAACACGACTTACAAGACTAGTTATTTTTGAGGAAAACGACAGATGAATGGCCATTTTAAATAACAGGGTGACACGTTTAAATAATCCAAATGTCATAAGAAGGCTTCATGCCCATTTGCTCCAAGAAATGCCAGTTAAACCAACCTCATACCCTCCCAACCTCCACCAAGACCTGGTCATTATCAGGACAGATATTATGTCCATAATGCTCATATTACGAACAAAACTACATCTAGTGGGTGCTGACTGAGTAAGATGTCATTTTCCAGGACATTTTCAGTGCAAGACAAAGTGTCAGCTGTCAAAGTGTTGAGGTGTAAGTCTTAGGAGAAGTTTCTGCCTCTTCCTATCTAGACTAAAACACCATCTCTGGGTTTAAAAACTAACTACTAAACACTGTGTGTTTTAAAATGAAAAAATATTAATGTGGATTTAGACTGAGAGCCACAGACAGGAAGTCTTCACCTAATCAGTTACTTAAGTCTTTCAGAATAAAAACACCACATGACTCCCTTGTAAATATTTACTGCGTTTTTTCTGTGTGATGGCAAACTGAATATATTTGGGTTTTGGACAGTTTGATTGATCAAGGAGGAGACATTTTCCTTGATTATCCTACGATTCTACTATGTAATAGATTAATCTGAGAAATTATCAGTAAACTGATGATAAAATTGATGATAAAACTAATTGTCAGCTGAGAAAAACTGTTAAACTTCACTGATGAAGGAAAACCTCAGATTGTTTTTATTTAAGTCAGGACATGAGACTTTCTTGATTAAAACTGATGAAAAGTTTGACTATGACGTGATTAGTCCAAAAATATTTAAAAAGTTAAACATGAGTAAGATTAATAAGGTTTAATCAGGCTGCAACAGTTAAAACTCGACTTTTCATCACCACCATCTTTTAGGGCTGCAACTGTGTGTTATTGTCATTGATTAATCTGTTGATCATTTTCTTGATAAATTGATTACATTAATTATTTGAACCATGAAATGTCTGAAAATTGTGAAAAGTGTTGAAAAATGTATTTGTCAGGGTCTTCAAATGTCTTGTTATTCAGAGAATTATTACTTTTTTTTTCTCAAAAAATGACTGAAACTGATAATCAGAATAGCTGTGATTAAATTAATAACTGAACCATGGATCAATCATTGCAGCTCTGCTGTTTTTTAACAAATTAAAATGTGGAAACTGAAGTAGATCATCAGCAGTTTGTATGACTTGTGACTTGCTTGACATAAGCAGTGACTTGACTTGACTTGATTCTCAGCACAGTGACTTGGGACTTGAGACTTGGAGGTGAAGATTTGAGACGTGCACAGGTGTGACTGTCTCTCACCTCTGGAATTAACTGACAGACGTTTTGAGCAGGGCTGGTTAAAAAAGTCATATTGTCATCAATCATGATGATGTGATATTGATGATGTGACAACACACGTTTGTCCTTTTCTCAGAAAAGTGCGGTTTGGTTCTGGTTCTGAGATTTGGATGTTGTCACTTTTGTTGTGGTTTAATTGTGCAGCCTGAGTGTAGAGTTCCTTGATTTTGGATTGTTTTGTTTGAAGATAAGTCGTTTAAATCTACATTTTGGGTCGTTGTTCCCATCTGTTTGTTCTCAGCGGGTGAATTTTCCATAAACAGCTGCATTTGGATGTTTGTCCGGACGAACTTTTTGTCTTAAAAATGTGATCGTAGAGACAAAGAGTGGACCGTGGTGTGATGTGTGACAAAACGTTACCAGTCTGAGCTTACTGGAAGCGGTGGTCACATGATCATTACATCAACATGTGATTATTACATCATCATCTATTGATTTTTCTGGAAGGTGATAAATGATATTGATATTACCGGCTGACTTGTACACAGCTCAGATCTTAAAGCCGCTCTGCACATTTCCCATCAGCCCTCTTCAGAGTAATAAGGGCCAATCATGACCTCAGGGCCCTCTTAGGGACCTCCGGGACCCCGGCCAAATATTCCCTGATGAGCTTAGGGACCGGGGTAAAAGTTCATGATCCCTCAGGGACCTCCTTCATCTCCTTCATCCTCCTCCTTCTCCTCCTCCAACCCTCTCTTCACTATCTTTACCTACTTTGTTACAACCGCTCTTGTCCTTCTTCATCCCTCCTCTCCTCCTCCATCCTGTCTTCTTCCTCTCTCATCCTCCTCCTCCAGCCCATCCTCCCCCTCTGCCATCCCCTGCTTTCTTCCTCCTCCTCCTCCTCCTCCTCCTCCTCTGGGAGCAGCAGACGGTGAGCAGGGGGATGGATGATGGAGGGATGGAGCGATGGATGAATGGATGGATGGGTCTTATGGGACATGTTTGGCTACAGACTCTGTTTGTGTGCCAAGTGGCGGCATTCGTGTGTGATGCAGAGGAGCGTCAGATACCATAGCAACCAGGAATTGTGACGCCTCCTACACACACACACACACACACACACACACACACACACACACAGCAGTCCCTTTAGATTTCATGACATAATGACCCTTGATCCTCACAGCCTCTCCTCCTTGTGATGATGGGAGCACTGAGCTGGATGGATTTACTGCGATATGAAAGATGGCATCTTTCGGATAAATTTGTAAAAACCATTCAAGAAACCAGCATGTTACAGCCGTGTTACAGAGGAGGAGATGCTGAGCCTGACCACAGCTTTTGTTTGGGACGGAAGCCCCTCCATCCATCTCTCCACACCTCCATCTTTACCTCTTCCTTCATCCCTCTTTCCTGATTTCACCCCTTATTTCCTTCCTTTTTCTCCTCCCTTCTTTTTCTCTTTCCCTTTTTTCTTTCTCCTCATGTTTTCCCCTCCTAATTCCATCCTTTCTTCTTTACTTTTTAACTAATCTTTCTCCTTTTTAATCCTCCTTTCCTCCTTCTTCTTCCCTTGTCATCTTTCATCCACCTCTTTATACTGCATTCTGTATTCTTCTCCTTTTTTCTTTCCTCATTCAGTCACTGCTCCCCTTATTTACTCCCCTCTTCCTCCTCTCTCCATTCACCTCCTCCCCTCTACACTACATTCCTAACCGTCTCTTTCTGTTTATCCTTCCAACTCTCTTTTCTTCTCTTTTCATCTTTCCTCTCATTATTTTGGTCAGCCCCTCCCTCCTTCATTCCTTCTCTCTCCCTCCTTAACTGGCTTTTGTCAGCTTGTTTTCTCCTCCTCCGACTCCTCCCTCTGTTTATATCCACTCTTTCTTTTTTCCATCGATCCTCAAAGCTCATTACTGCTTCAAAAAGAAATATTTTCCCACACCAACATGTCAAAAAAGCACAATTTAAAGTAACTGCTTCACTTTTAAAATATGTATAGCTTCTTCCATAAAGCTAATAACAACATTATAGGAGTTATCTTATTTCAATATAAAGTGTAATTAGTTTTTTCCTCTTAGTTCATAAAACCAATTTCCCATGACCTTCATCATCTGCTTCGACTTCATTTAGTCATTTCAGAGCACAGAAACTCTAAGAGCTGGAACTGTGAGGAATATTTGGATCTGACAAAAAGGTCAACATCTTCAAACACGTCGTATAAATCGTCAAACTCTGTAAGAGAAGACAAACAAATTCTTACTTGCTTTAGTTTCAGCACAAGATCAAAGCAGCAGCTGTCAACAACATGTTCTTTATGACTCAAGTCTGATTGGATAATATCTGATGTCCTGGCATTAGTGATATAGTGAGTTCGGTAACCATCCATCGATCCGTTATCTTCCACTTATCTGGGGGTCAGGTCGCTGTGGCAGGAGGATAAACGGGGTATTCCAAGTGTCCCCCTGCCCAGCAACGCTTACCAGTTCCTCCTGGATCGAGGTGTTCACAGCCCAGATGAGTTCTGGTTCTTTCCTGGTGTCTCCTCCCGGCGGGACGAGCCCAGAAAACCTCCAGAGGAGCAGGCTCAGGAGAAATCCTAATCAAACCACCTGAGCCACCTCTGCTGGCCCCAGCGTGGTCTGTGGTGGAGTCTGCCTTCCATACATGTAATACATGAACCTGCCTACTCAACATGACTTCTGTGAACACAGTGGAGCACAAACCTCTCATGCTGTGGATGTGAGTGCACTGAATGCCCACAGCCAATCGAGTCAATATTCACAGTACGGTGTGAACCCAGGCCGGACAACGCTACAAGCAAACTCACATGGAATCCGTCCGTACACGTTCTCCCTCTACAGAGGAGCGAGTTACATGTCAAAGCTATTTGTTCATAACTGTCATTTTCGTGAGTCGATCTAGTTTCCGTAAAGTTGGGGGACAGTTTATTTGCTCTTTACTCTCAGCAGCTCCCTGTACTTTTCTCAGCCTCGTTAATTAGTCTCTTGTCCTTCCTATTGCTTTAATGAGGGGAAACAGGAACGTCCACGCTGATTTTGACTCTGTAAAATAGGTTGGAGATGAAGCACGTGTGTGAAACATTGTGAAAAATAGAACCAAGGTGAAGCAAGGTGGCACGTTGATCAGCCTGTTCACTTGGCCGCTGGCTCGCACTGCCTCCACTTCATCACACTTTTATTGATAAACCATCTTTTCCACCTCTGCCAAATCTTAACCTAAACCTTAAACCTTTTTGCTATATTTCAGGATTGATTGTTAGAAATTTTTGCAGTGTCCACACTGGTTTTGTTGTGCACAAATTAAAAACGTGCACACAAACAGGTGGATAGAAACTCATCTACCGTTAGAAACTATCTGAAGAACCTGGAAAATGAAGCAGCTGATCATTCCTGATCATAACTGAAGTACTTCAGTGGATTTAACATCCTTGTTGCCTCTCACTGCTGTACAAAGAAGCCAAATCTTTACACCCATAGTATGTTAACCTCAGCCAGGATATATTTAACCAGACTGACCTCAGCATCAACCTGGCAGATCAGCTTCAGGGCAGGAGCGAGGTTGTTTGGCCCACATCGGCCCACCCAGGACGGTTTGGAGGAAAACACAAACAGGCCTGATCTGACAGCTCGACTGAGCGAGGCCTCTCGCACAATGAGCCGACATTGACTATGAAAGGAAGACCGTTAGAGAGGGAGAAGAGATGAAAGGAGAGAAACAAATGAGGAGAAGAAAGGGGAGAAGGTGGCCTCTTCTTCCTCCACTCCCAGAATATCATCAGCATGACGTACCCAGGCTGGACTTCACTTTCTCCGAGAGCTTTCAGCGCCCCAAATGGGGCTAATTTATGGAATTTCTTAAGGTCTGCAGGAATTTTAATCCTGTGTCCTCCAAACTGGTACCCAACTTAAAATTCAGCCTTCACGCTGTCTTCCAAAATGTCAACTTTTAAAAACACGTAGTCAGAAAAAAAATCCCTTGTTCTTTTATCTCAAGTTATATCCATGTTTAATGTCATTTCCCCCCATTTTGAAATGTTTTTAAGTGGGCAGAAATTACAGCTGCTTATCTTTTGAAATCAACTCATAGAAGAAACTGTTGCATCTCCACATGAAGTTATGGAAATGATAAAAGTTGGGCTTATCGTCAGCAGTCCAAAGGCAGCGTCAGACAGTTTCAAGACAGCCAAAACAGCCATCCCTGTTTTCAGAATGTGCAGGTCGACATTTGACTGAGCTCCTGAATGCACCACGGTCAAACGGTCATTATCACAATCAAACACATTCGGTTTCATGTGTGGTGGTCAAAGTGGTCGAACAGCCAAAATCACTTCAAGATAGAAATGACACAGTAATGTGACATAAGTTTTCAACAAAACATGAGATTTATTTCATTATTTCAACCATAAAAACATATCTTAATTAAATATTGAAAAGACAGAAACATGATCATCTGAAACAAAGCCCAGAGGGACATTTTCAAGTTGCTTGTTTTGTTCAAGCAAAGGTCCAAAACTGAAAGACTAGTCATTTTTGAGATGCTGTAACTTCATCATTTTTGCTTAAAATGCTTAAAATGTTGTTGAATTATTTGGTAAAACAATTAATTCTGCTGATGGATAATAATATACACGTATGTGCAAGTCTAGAGACGGGAATCAAGAACTGTTTCCAGTTGAGGATCAGATTGTCCATCAGAATCATATGCCTCCGATCTCAGTTCTGTTTATTGATGCTGCCATGTTCTTCTGACTGTTGTGCAAAACGCTGACGGAAACTTAGCAGCAATATGCTGAAACTTCTTTCTGCACATCACTGGCCTAAATTCCAGGAATGCTGTTAGCGATGGTAAAGATCCTGTTATGATAACATGAGCACATTAGCACCATGCAGCAAACAGTGGAGCTTCTGCAGACCTGAGTCACATGAACACCTCTCTCCTTGTTTCTACAACACGTTTAAAATCTGAGGTGATAGAACAGTTGATTAATTATATGATTAATATATTAATTATAAATTATAACAATGTGTGAGGGAGACTAAAAGCCTACAGGGCTCATCATTGGTTTCCCCAAACTGAAGCAAATCAAAGTTCAATTACAAATACTGATCATGATTTTGAGTGTAAATATTTATATTCAGAACCTTAAGTCCCTTTTTTCACAGCATGTGTCACACAGAAGTGACATGAAGATAAAAACTGAAATAAAGTAATAGAAGGAAAATGCAACAACAACTAAAAAATCTATTTATGAATTCACACAAAATAATTATAACAAAACACACAAATATGTGAAAAACATAAAGCTTCACTAATGTCAGTTCAGTAAGGGAGTCGGTAAAGAACAGGGTCAATAAACGGATCAATAATGGTATTGGTGTCCTTACAAATACATGCAGGGTGAAATATTTTCAGATTTTAGTTTCATAATAAAACCATCAGAACCTGGGTGGCTACTGAAAGGGTGAAAATGGCCACTGAGTTTTTAATAATGGCTGACTTCCTCCACTCTGACAGGATGACAAATACTCCTCCTACTCTCCATCCTTCTCCTGTCATCCTCTGTTCATCCACCCATCAGCCACCCTGAGACATCACTTCCACTCCTCCCCCTCCCCCTCCCACCCCCCTGTTCCACGACAATTAACATCATAAAAGCCTTAATCTCCCCCCCACCCCCACCCCCCTCCCACCACCAAACACACAGACACACACACATCACAGAAGGCATCCACACATACTGACCATCACAGGCAAGAATTGCAATTTTCACATCACAGCAGGTGGAATATTTGTCAAAATCAAAACGTGTCTTTAAATGTTAAAATGAATGACGTCCTGTCCCACACCATCAGATTCATCTGGTGCAGATTCATCACACCATCGTCATGTGTTTCACTCAAAATAAGAATAATGATGTAAAAATGATCATTACCTCCAATTCAATCAAAATAATCATAATTAGATTCAGCTCCAGCTGCATGTTTGACCATTTCACAAAAATAAAGACTAACTGTCAGCCAAATAATTTAGACACTTTGCCCCAAGGCTGACTCAGGTTTAACACTCATCTCACCACGGTAACAATCAGTGCCAATAACTGATCAATAACAGCCAACAACAAAAGCGAGGTGGTTGTGTGGTTTGCTGAGATTGTCACAGAGAGGGCAGTGGTTTGTTTTAAATCTTTTTGTTGAACATGGTTGATGCTCCTGTCAGCAGTGGGATCGACTCTGTTTTAATGTTTCTCTACATCACATTCGTTCTTGTATTGTTTCACTTTTCTCTGAACTTTCTGAGTAAAATGTTCTGTTCAGTTCTTCAAAAGAAACAGATTTTTTGCTGGACTAAACAGAACTGAGCGGTTGGTCACTCGGTCGGCCATTTTTTAAATTTTGAAAAAAAGTATTAATTTACCCAGAATTCATTGTTCCAGAGTCCTACTGAAGGTAGTCAAAGAACCGAACTGCTTTGTGTGACGGATGGATGTAGACGTGTGTGTGTGTGTGTGTTAAATGTGAGCCACAGTCAGAGTGTGTCTCTGTGAAACAGACTGTTTGTTTGGTCTGATGCAGTAAAAATGAGCTCTGATGTGTCTCAGTGGAGAAAATCCAGGTTGAGATGAACTAGAGTCCAGTGTTGGTGATTAGGGTCAAACGTTGGAGGACATGGTTGTTGGAGGCTTCATGACTGATGTCGTATGATGTCGATGTTGTCTGACCTGTTTGAGTCGGTCTCATCCATTGTTGCAGTGCTTCCGCTGCATGATTCGCCTTCACTCACTCTCTTCTTGGTTTTCTGTTGTCAGATACCCCTTTTCCACCAAGCTGGTTCCAGGGCTGGTTCGGAGCTAGAGCCAGACTTAGCACCAGTTCTTTGGTTTTCCACAGCCAAAGCACCGGCTCCTGGCTCTCAAAACTGGTGCTAGGCAAGCACCAACTCTTTGCTGGTCTAGCGGAAAGAACCACGTTACGTCGGGGGCTACGGGCTTACGTCAGGGGCTGGGGGCGGGGTTATTGAACAACCAAAGCAGAGTGAACACAGCAGCCGAAATCGACAGGCTGAAGCTGATTTCGATTAGCTCTAAACTCTTTAAATATATCACTTTATCGAGATGTTTTTAAAGATCATGCGAGAAAGTGGCCGTTTAGATCACGAGTGTGTCGTTTATTTGTCCAAATACCAACCGTTTACAATTTTGTCAGGACGAATTCGGAGAAATTTAAACTAGCCGCAGCGAGCAACGCACTTCCGGTTATTTTCACAAAATAAAACCTCCCTTCCCTTTCTCATACAAAAAACCATAATGATAAATCAGTGCTTTTACTTTGAAAACTAGAAGCGAACCTATCCGCAATATATGTTGCTTGATACCGCCGTTTGGACTGATGTCGTCCCGTTAACGGTATTTGACCAGTCATGATGCCAATTTTAACTGTTTTCTGACTGTTTTCTTAGTGTTAGACTAGTCGACTTGTCTAAATTAAATTTTGCGTTTAATTGACAGGGAAATTAGTCGCCAGGAACATCCCTAGTATTGGGGAAATGACGTGACATATACAGACGTATACAGTGACGTAATGACGTGGCTCTCTGGCCGGCACCCGCTTGTGGAAAAGCAAACGGTTCTCAACCCGTTCGCACATTGAACCAACCGCGAACCGGCTCTAGCACCAGCACTAGCACCAGCCCTGGAACCAGCTTGATGGAAAAGGGGGATCAGAGTTGTGGATGGTGCCTTGTTTGTTGTAGTGTTGTCACGATACCAACAGAAAATGTCAGTTTGTTCCTTCATAAAGATCATGCATGTGTGCATTTACAGCTCTGGAAAAAAAATTAAGGGACCACTTCAGATTTATCGTAAATCAGCATGTCTACATGTACGGCAAAAGGTTTAAAAATCACTGTGAGAATATAAATATAATATAATAATATAAAATAATATAAATAGGCTATTTAAACCAGAGAAAGTGGTGGCTAATTGCAATGCAGCTTTAATTTTTTTCCAGAGCTTCTTTTGTGGAGACTGAAGGGGGCTGCTGTTGCTTTTAGCTCTGAATGTGTTTTTTTTCCCATATAAGTTATTACCTGTCGTTCTCTGAACTCCTTATGCAGGTCTGGGTTCTTGTCCTTCAAGTGTTTCCACCCTTGGCCAGACATGTTTTGTAACACCGTTACAGTGGTGCTTCGGTGTTAATGGCTTCACCGTGCTCATTTGTTTTAAAGCCTTGTATAGCATGTAGCATATAGCCCATGTAGCATATAGCCCATGTAGCATATAGCCCATGTAGCATATAGCCCATGTAGCATATAGCCCATGTAGCACTTCGTGCACCTGGTTTATCTTCGAGTTGCAGTGTGGTGAAGGTTGCAGCAGCTGCTATTCTCTCCCTGCTCCTGTCTCTCTCTCTCTCTCTTTCTCTCCTTATCTCTCTCTGTCGCCGGACTCCTGCTCCGTTTGCTGCTCCACGCTGCTTGCTCGCTCACTCGCTCGCTGCGGCTTGCTCGCCTCGGCTCAAATTACAATGCGGTGATGTCACGCGGCGACGTAAAAAAAAAAAAGTACCGGTCTCATCCAAGTGCAGCATCGTACCATTTTAAATGCCTCAGTACCCCGATACCAATTTAGTACCGGTATACCGAACAAGCCTAGTACCTTGTGTTGAGCTGATACTTGAAGGTGGAGTCAGACCACTGATTGGTCAGAAAGAATCGTCACTTATGCACCACAGAGCGACCAGAGTCGTCTCGTCTTCTGCGCTCTGATGTCCAGACTTCTCTGAACTCTCCTGTTTTTTTTTTCCAGCTGTTTTTTGTCTTGTTGCATTCAGCCTTTAATGAACTAAAGGTTGTCTCCTTGTTGTGACCTTCATCCCTTCGATGTCCTCTGTTGTTTCTGTGTTTGTGTTGTGTTGAAGTTGATGTCACAACAATTTGACCCGACGTCATTGCGACGATCAGCTCAGAATCTGGTCTGTAGTAGGGGAAACAAAATCAAGAAAAAATACCGAGTGAGTTGAGTCACCATGCAGAAGAAACATGACTTGTTTTTGTCCAAACAGACTGTAAGTTTCATCCCACCACTGAAGTTTGTTACCTTATTTGTCCTCAACAAACAGCTCTCTCTCTGGTTGTGGCTTGTTTCAGTGCCAACAACGTTTAACACCAAAACAAAAGCTTGTGGATTGTTGAGATCCTCAAACCGACTCTGCTCTGCCTATTTTAGGAACCGTTGGTTTCTAAAGAATTACTCTACGCTTCGTTAGAAATGGCGTCATTACAGCTGTTACTATGTTGTAAAGCAAAGCACCTTCTTTAACGGTGCATGAAACTTTCTAATTCAGATTATGATGTTTATTCTGCGTCTGTGAGCCATTTTAGACTTCTGAGCAGTGAAAGATGAAAGAAGAGTTTAAAGGGCTGCACACATCAGATTATTATATCAATAAACTGTAATTGTATCATTTTAAAAGGAGTCGCGACATACAGTCAACAACAGTCGATCAGTGTCTGTTTCCTGAGCATCCGACACATCTGGAGCATCTCTGTTTACAGAACATGTGGAACACTTATTGTTGTAGTTATCTTTCTTGGTGTGGACGCTCTTAAATGTTTATATTCACCCTAACCAAGTCATTTTTAAAAAACGTGCAGACACTGTGTGTTTGTATCGGCGTCAGTATCAGATATTTTCAAATCGTACCCTGTGATGTTACCCTGTCTGTCCTGTCTCTGTCTGCATATTTTCATCTCACTTTATTCTCTAATATGTGACTGAATTGTGTTTATTCTCCACAAACAGCCACACTAACTGTGTGTGTCTGTCACCAGGAGCTATTTCCTGATATTTTCCTCCAGCTTGTCTTTTTCCTCTCGTCTAGAAAAACTACTCTTCAGCTGTGAGGCTGTTTATCTTTTTAGCCTCGGAGCAGTTTTGCATCTCTTGCACTGCCTTAAAAGTTCACTTTATTTTCCACATGAGCACATATTTAGGTTTTTCTCTTTCTTTGTGAAGCTGCATCTTCACTTTACATACATACACAAGCCTGAAATACACACACATGCACAAACAGGAAGTATAGACGACGTGCGTCTGAGGGAGGTGTCGGAGCGAGGGGGCTGCACACAGACATACAGTCAGGTGCCCCGAGCAGGTAGGGGTTCGGTGCCTTGTTCAAGGGCACCTCGGCAGTGACCAGTAGTACCAGAGGGGCTGCAACTAACAATTATTTTCACTGTTACCTAATCAGCAGATTATTTCTCACTAAGGCAGAACAGTTAATCAATATTTCATCAAAATCTCAGTATCACTTAGATCAGATCAGCAGGAGGGGCAATATGTGTTAAATGCAAAATGTTTGCCATTTTAAATTATACATGGTGCTGCAGAAATATCCTGACGTGCACATCACATTTTTACAGACTTGAGAAAACATCTTTGTTTGATTTACAAAAAAAACAAATTACACCATAATGATGTTTTAAATTAAAGTGAGAATAATGATGTAAAAAACTGTAAATAATACTGCAAATCATTAAAAATAATCACAGTTAGATATCTTCAGAAATCAAAGTTGTTCTAATTGTCACAATGAATCATTTCATAAAATGTAATTAAGAGAAATGTTCAACTGACGACTTCACAGAACTCAAACATTCTTCATTTATGGTTTTAAAGACAAGAAGCTGGAAGCAGCAAATATTTGACATTTTTTCTTGAAAAATGTCTGAAACGATAGTTTTACTTCAATCAAACTGATTTATTTTGACCTGTAACATTGTTTTTTCCGAGTTTGTGTTCATCCATCTCCTTTATTTACCCCCGACCCCCCCATCTGCAAACACACACACACACACGTATACACACACCTACGTGTGACAGCGTCAGAGCGTCATCACAGCAGGATTGTGGCAGATGGCTTCTGCTTCCTGCTTTAGCACGCTGCTATGAACTCTGGGGTATTGAGTCCCTGGGGACCGCAGTGTGCTACCTTCAGTGTGTGTGTGTGTGTATAGAGAGATGTGTGGCTACAGAGAGGCGTGTGTGTGTGTGTGTGTGTGTGTGTGTGTGTGTGTGTGTGCGTCTTGTTATTGTGCTCCTGTTTGTAGTAATGAGCCCACGGCCCCATGGGAAACAAAGTCTTTATTATTATTAGTCATTAGCGTGCTGACAGCTGGAGGCGCTATTAGCAGCGAGCTGGTTTATCTGCGGCGTCATCAGCAGGTCGTGTCTCCGCCTCTTTGATGAGTTTGGTGGCTGCAGGTCAAACCAGGTGACTCCTTTGATCACATGACTGATAATAAACTGTGTTCAGCTGAGCCTCGTGTCATTGAATCCGACCAATCAGATCTCAGCCTGCTTCACTCGTCCTCTGTGTTTTTCTCTGCAGCTTCACTCCGTCACAATCATGGTCGAAAATTACAGTTTTAAGGTTTGCAGACTTTTCATAAACTGCACAATTTTTAACAAGGTTGAGACGTTATCGAGTAGTCGTTAATCAATTAATAGCTATGATGAATTTAAGTGATTAAGTGGAGTATTTGTCTATAAATGTCAATAATTGTGCCTCATTTGACACTGTTTGTTTTAATAAAAATAAAACAGAAAAAAAGAATGAATGAATGAAATGAAAATGAATTATTCTGATTAATCGATTATTAGCATTTCAACTATCATTTAATAAAAATGCACAAACTTCTCCGCTCTAATAGAAGTAGAGCTGGACAGTATATCTTGTTTTCATGATATGAGACTAAATATTATCTGAGATTTTGGGTGGCGTTATGTTGTGATGTTTTTTTCTGAAATGTTGCAGCTGTTCTGTTATTTACCTTCATATCCACTCTGTCTTTTTATCCACATCACTGATGATTACTGATCAATAATCTTGTATTAATATTTTGTGAAACACCAACAGTCATCCCAGTACATGGGGTCAAAAATATTGTGATTTTTCATTTTGTCTGTATCACCCAGCCCTACATACTAATTTGAACAGATTATATGATGTACAGTTTAATAATAAATACATACACAGTGCCTGATATTAAACTGAGTGTGACCCACAATATAAACAAACATAATCTACTTTTAAGCATCAGCAGATCTTTTCCTGGCAGCCATATTGATCTAAAGTAGCAGCAGCGGCGTGACTCTGACCTGAATGGAACAGAGCCTTTCTCAGTATCACTGGTGCCTCCTGTGTTTGCTCCATGACTTCATGTCTCAGTGAGTCTGTTCATGAATAAACTCATATAATCCACACACAGATTGGGATTTATTACTCAGATTACAAGCTCAGATTAACAAAGTTTTGAGCACTGGGCTGATTTTAAAACTCGATTCAGTCCTACATCATCAGTAGAAGGTTTTGGAGGAAGTGAAGGTTTTTGTCTTGGAGGAAAAAAGTGAGAAATGTTGGATTAAATGCTGGGAAAATTATTGCCAGATTGATCGATAGTTGAAAAATAGGTCCAAACATGTGACAACAGGCTCCACCAACTACTCAATTAGAGGATAAAATTATTATGCAACAGAAAAACATGTGCAGCATTTTGCCTTTTATATTTAAACATTTTAAAAAAGAAAATAAAAGTATTCGGCTTAAAAGAAAAAAGATCAGCACTTTTCAGGACCAGTTCTTTTTGAGAGCGTGTGATTTAAACAACAAGCCAAACAAGTTTCATTTGTACTGGGAGGAGGGGATGTTAGATATCCTGTTGCCATGGAGACAGGTGTATAATCTAACATGGTTGTGTGGCGACTTTTTGGACGATTATCAAAAGATTAAGGCATCAAGTTCAGTGGTTTTAGCCATGTGACCTCAAACAATAGCGCTGAGTGAATTCATAAATGGACGTCCTGGCATTAGGTGAAAGATTTAATTTTGAATTTATATGAAATCTTTTTTAAAAACATGACTTCCTGTTAGAAGACGTTGCCGCTAACAGGTCGGGCAAAATGAGTGACTATGAGAACAGATGTAATATACTAAAGCCAAGTTTAGAAGAAGGATGAGGTATCAGCGTTTGTTCAGACCGTCTGATGTCATCAGCGTCGGTGATGGTGCCGCCTCAGCCTCAGGGAGTTGTAGTTTTTATGACCCGTTAAGACTACAACCTGCTCTCTGTGGTTCACGTCTGTCTGTGTTAAAGGGGCTCTAACCACCTCACAGAGGGGTTATCGGACTTTCGTAGCAGCTTACAGTTCTGGTGATTGACAGATCTCATTCCCAGTTTTCGGTCGGTAATATCAGGGTTAGGAATCGGCTGAAGTATCAGAGACTTTTCTTGGACATTAGTTGATCTTTTTTCCCCCTCTGTGTTGTTTTGTTTCTGTCTTTCAGACCCTCCAGTCGTCCAACAGTTGAAAAGAACCTACAAGTACTTCAAGGACTACAGACAGGTGAGTGGAATCAGACGTGATCCTGAACGTCAGCTGATGCATTCAGGCACTTTTCTGTTATCAGACCAAAGCAGGAGGATAAAATCATTCTGTTTAAAACAACAAAAGAACATTAAGATGTCAGGACTGAGGACACGCCGTCAGGACCTTCAGAACTTTGGGAACATTTGGACATTCTTTTTATTTTAGGACTATTTTAGGAAAACCAGCTAAAATACACGTTTTCCTTTCCAGAAGGGATTTCATAGCACGGGGGAGAATACGGTTTACAGATATATACTGTATATATCGACACGCACTGATATATGCAGGTGTAAATGGAACTGAAACTAAATAAAAACTCCTGCGGGTGAAGCAGAACACTAAACAGGAGCACGTTGATTTTACACCATCAACAGTTTTCAACTGGATTAAAACAAACAAAAAAAGAAATAAAATAATTAGAATTAATTAGAAGGAAAACATGGAAAATAGTTGGTCATTAGATTCTTTATTATTTGATTTTTGTCTGAAAACACAAAGATTTATTGCTTATTCAAAGTCAGAAGTGAAATTTAAAGCTGTAGTATACGATTTGAGAATCAGTTGAGAAAGAGAAAAATTTGAAAAAAGCATCCTGCCCACACACACACACACACACACACACACACACACACACACACACGCACACACACACACACACACACACACACACACACACACACACACACCCCTCCCCTCTGTGCTCCCTGGAGTCTCTCAGACACACACCCTCTACCAGAGCTTGATTTCTATGGTTGGAAGTTTAGTTTCTCACCTGTATCGCTGTGTGTACGTTCAGGTTTCTGCTTTATTTCTTTATTTTACCGTTTCTTCAAGGTCGCTTTCAGCTGATAGGATTCCTGTTAAGTTACTGCTGATGAAGACAACACTTCCTGAGTTTGCTGCTTCACAATAAAAGCCT
>JAJHUR010094279.1:6390-17449 GCA_027495735.1 Lutjanus campechanus | reverse complement strand
GGAAAAGAGACAGCACACACACACACACACACACACACCTCCTCATTACACTCAATTCCATTACTCCACCCTCTCGATTGTCCCCCATTTTGTGTGTGCGTAATGACGGTGATATGACAGAAGAAGAAAGAGGTGGAGAATGGGGAAAGCTCCGGGGAATAAAGTGAGTGATGACAGAAGAACGGAGAGAAGGAAAAGATGTAGAGGAGGAACTTTGCGTGATTTAGGAATAAAGGATGAAATCAGGCGAGACATGGAGAGAGAGAGAGAGAGAGAGAGGAGGGAAGAAGGAAAGTGATTTAGAGAAAGAGGGAGGAGGGGGATAAACGAGTGAAAGCAGGGAGGGAGAGGATGAAATGTGGCTCATGTCACTATAAATTACTTTCAGGGTCTAATAACTACAGACAGCAGGTCTCACTGTACAAGAGAGGAATATACAGCCTCTTAGTGAACGTGTGTGTATTGATGCAGGAAGTCTATTTCTTTGATTGCATTTGTCTTCATTTGCTTGAGATGCTGGAGACACACACTGTCTCTCAAAAACCTTTATCATTAAAAAAAAAAAAAGCATAAATTCTTAATGTTCAAGTTCCTTAAAAGCATTTAAAGGACTTCAATAATGTATTTACAAGTACTGTGCTTCTTGCTCCAAGCGAACACAAGTAAAATCAGATTTGTGTTGACAGATTTGTTGTCTTTGTTCTATATTTGATGACATGTTACATTAAATGTAGTCACACACACAGATTGTGCTGTTAAATCAGAAAATGTTTATTGAGCAGCTTTGACTTTTTGAGCTGTCCTTAAATTAATGAAAGATTAAAGAAAAGAAAAAAAATCACATGAAACAACAAAAAATCAACAATGCATTAGTCTGTCTCTCAAGACCTTCCTCACCATGTTTTTGGCTCTCAGCCCCCCCGAGTCATTTTGTGCCAACTGAGGATATAAATCTGTCAAAATGAGTCAGATAAATGAAGTTTCATTAAAAGAAGGCTCAGTAATGTCTTTAAAAGCTGGGCTCTGCAGTTTTTTTTTTTAAGGGAACATTAGTCAAACAGGAGTAAATGTCAGAGGTGGGACCAAGTCTTTGTTTTGCGAGACACTTTGCAGTCAAGTCTCAAGTTGAGACAGACAAATCCTGAGTCCTGAACAAGTCATAATGTTCTCTTCATTACATGCGACACCGTTTTAACAACAGAGCCTTGACTAACCATTCTTTGTGCAACTTCAAATGTTGAAGGAAGTTGGATGTTGTTGCATCTCTGTTGTTTGTGCATGAACAAAATTACCTTTGGCATGATTTTTTCCAAGTGGAGTTCAGTAATGTAACGTTAGTTCCTCGTGGTTCTCTCCTGCAAGTTGTTTGGATGCTGTCAGATCTGTTCAAACAAAGTGGATCTGGGGAACTGAGTGTCGGCTTGCTGAGAATTAATAGTGTTAATGTTAGTTCATTCAGCAAATCTGTGGTTTCACGCTTTTTAAACAACAGACTTCTGTCTGAGGGTTTGGGGGAAAAGTAGCAAGTATTTTTAAATCAGAAGTCTCAAGTCCAATTAAAATCATGAGTCACTGGTGTTTGGATTTTGTCGGTTCATAAGTCATCAAATTTGTGACTTGAGTCTTACTCGATTCCACATGTCTGGTAAATTGTGCGTTTGTTAGGGGACTTGAATGGTGGATTAAAAGAATTGCGGTTCTCCAGTGAGTATTTACAGCATTAGGATGGTGTTTGAGGAACTGAATCAGAATAAACTACAGTGTGTGTGTTGATGTTAATGAAGGAACAAGTCACCCTGTGCAACACTGTGGCTCCCTGATGTGTTTTTAATACTTGGAGCTCTGTGGAACAGGAAAATAAGATACCAGGCTTTGGATACAGTCTTTTTTTGCTGTTGAAACAGGCCTTAAATCAAATTTCAAGTAGGGCTTCAACTAATGATTTGTTTTATTATTGAATAATCTGCCAAGCAGTACAAAAATACTGGTAAATGTTTATCACACTATCTCAGAGCCCAAGTTGACATCTTTAAATTCCTTGTTTGGTCCAAAATCCAAAGATATTCAGTCAAACATCACAGGATGCAAAGAATAACTCGGTTTTATCCTTTCTCACATTTTCACAGCTGTTCTTGTTTCAGTTGATCCATTTGCTTTAAATTTTAATAGTTTTTATATCCTTAAGGTTTTATTGGTTTGGTTTTCATTGTTTTTGCTTTTTTATCGACATTTATCTCAGTTCCTTATTAACGTTTCCTGTGCCTTGGAGCTTTTTTGGCTTTTCATCAGCTACATTGTAAAGAAGGTCTCTACCTTAATGCATTTCTGAGCTAAAGGTTGAATGAATGAATGAAAAACACAGCGAATATTCAAACAGTTTATCACTTAACAAAATGGTGAGGGATTCCATTAGATTTCATCAGAATGTCAGCTCTAGTTTCAAGTAGACAAAAGCTCATAAAGCTGTATTTTTGAAAGCTTTGAATACCCTGGTTATTCCTCAGATAGATGTACTGTGAGACTGTGTATTGTGTGTTTATGATCGTGCTCTTTAATGTGTCATTGAAAACATCTGGTACAGAGTCAAAACTGCTGAGTGTCAAAGTGTGTTTGCAATTAGTGGCTTAAGACATAAACACCTCTAAAAGAAAATACACTGTATGTAATATTTGGATGAACATGAAAACTTAGTAACTCTTTGTGATGTTTCAGTGCTTCAGTGCTCAGTGTAGTTTTAACTCATTTTGTTTACATTTAGCAGAAGATGAATCTCAATAACTGCAGGAACAGAATAGGAACAATAATTGCTGCAGTTAGTGATTTCCTTACCGTCATTGTCTGTGTTTTATAGCTGCTTCTCCTGCAGGGGGCAGCACTGAGCTGCAGAGAGGCCACGAGCTGCAGCAGCGAGGGGCTGCACATGCAAAAACACACCCATACACACACATGCACACACTCAATTTTCCACCGCTTTAGTCACTTAGAGTAAATCTGATGTGTTATGAGGGAACATTCACACGTGTGTGTCCAGGCCAGTAGGCACATTAATTAGCAGTCTCCGTCTTGTTTGACCAAAAGTCTCTTTAAAACCCTCAGATATCTGCCACAGCTGGAGCTCCAAGTCCTTTCAGACATCCTCTGTTGTTGAGTTGCACAGCAGCATCCTGCAGAAGATCTTTAAAGAATGTTTACACCGCGTTCTCTGTTGTCTCTAAGAAATGTCTGTCACATGGTTACTCAGGGGACAGAGTGCTTTAAAGTTAACAGAAAATACATGAAATTAAAGATTATAAGGAAAGAGCGGCCTTTGAATTGTCAAACAGTTATTGATTAATACGACTGTCCCTTGTGGGCCACCGTAGATTTTAGTCGTAGATTTGTGCAGCCTTGTAACCAGCCAGCTCTTTAAAGTGTCAAAGATACTGTAAAAGTCAAGCAGAGCCCTGGGCTTTATTATATACACATGCATCCGCCAAAACCAGGTGAATCTCCAAAACAAATTTGAACATTAATACATTTTAAGAGGTGCTAAAACTTTTTTAATAATATCAGGATCCCCATAAGACTTAGATCTTTATTTGACAGAAAAATAAACGGAATTTTTTACTTACTGAGGCTGAAAGGAAGGAAGAAACTGAGGAGAGCAAAAGTTTGTCAAATCAAACCAAACCAAGGCCAAAAACCAGTAAATATTAGACCAAACAAGAAATTTTAAAAAGTCACTAAATATTGAACCAAACACCATCACAAATCTAACGTGACATACTCCTCACACTTGTCCTGTCTCAACTCACCGTGCGTCACCATCGGTCCATCGCGGGCAGAAACCCCCGGCTTCCCGTGTACCTTTCTTGCAGCAACACCTCTGATTCACACTCAGCTAATTGCTTATTTAGCCACCAGGGTGAGTGGGCTGCCCTGGCACGGGCAGAGTCACGAAAAGTGGCAAATGATACAAACTTTTACCGTTTCATACAATGCCGTGACTCAGATTGGCGGCGTCCAAAGGTTGCGTGCTATTTTGGTTTCTCTCATCCTGTCACAGTTTTCCTTAATTGATTTTCATCCCACTGGATTGGCGATTTTCTCTATAGCTCACAAACCAAAGTGGGAAGTCACTTTAATACTTTTAGAGGTTAAGAGACCCCACGTGGAAAACCTGAGTTTTTCGTGATGTGGAGTGTGGGCTAACGTGGCGTCTCCTCAGCAAAACACTGGTAAATCTAGAAGTAATAAGTTAATATTGTTTCTGTTAATGTTGCTTCCATCTGGCTCAGGAACCAGTCATAATGATTTTAAAAAGCCTTGGATTTAACTTGTTGAAACCTGCAGGAACTGTAATAACTGTGACGGGCCAAGTAGAAGTGTAAAGATTGTTGGAAAAATAATGAATTTAAGCAGAAACAGGTGGAACAAATAATAAGTGAAGAGTTTAATTTGAGGAAACATTACAGACACACTGGTTGGTACAAAAGCAAAGTATAGAGGTACTTAAACCTGTAAAAATCTTATTTTTCACACATATTTCCTGTAGTTTCACACAGTTTTTAAGCTCTGGTGCTTTATTACCTTGACAGCAAAAAGACTCAGAGGTCAGATATAATATCTGCGTCGACCTTTGTTGTTATTCTGTCATTATGACAAAGGTCAGTACGGATAATGTCTCTGCGCAGGACGCCTGCCTCATTTCGATAACGACGCCCAGAAGGACGATAATGTTCGGTTTGGGTCTCAGTGAAGTCAGTAAATCCAGTTTACTGCACGGCTTTTTACTGACTGGGAGAAAACATACACGCTCACACACGCACACACACACTTTGTTTTAGCCTGGCTTTGCAGTGGGCGGTGAAAGTGTTATTTAAGACCAACATAAACAAGGCTGCTGAGCACTACCATTCACAAATACACACACACACACACACACACACACACACGGGTCAGTAGCTCCTGGCCTGTCAACCACACTACATTTCCTCACCAGTGTGTGAAAGATCCAGAGATGTATTTTTATCAAATCTGTGCGTGTACGTGGGTGACTTCTGTTTATCCATTCATCTTTGTATGTGTGTGTGTGTGTCCGTCCAGTGATAACAGCTTGTCTAAATCTGTGTCCTCCCTGCTGACACTCCTACTCACACAGAGGGGAATGAATTAGTAATGGGCCTCAGAGAGAAATAACTTCACGCAACACCTCGCTAATGCATTTGTGTGTGTGTGAGTGTGTGTGTAGAGTAGGTGTATTAAGAAACTTTTTGTGTATTTTTCTGCATAGTTGTGTGCACCGTGAGCGGGTCTATGGTTGTTTATGGACACAATACAGTATAAAGTTTTTCTGCATGTGTGTGTGAGAGTGGGCGCAGCAGAAGTATCACCTCTGTGTTTTCTCTGCGTCAGCTGGAAGTAACGCCGGGTGGTTGAATCCTCTCGCACCTTCTCTGTCAGTGGTTGATGATGGAGGAGGTCAGTGGGTGCACTGTCTCATCATCACCAGGTTACATTTTGTCACTGGGTAGGTTTGCATCCAACAGTTTTTTTTATGTGCAGTTTTAATTCAATTAATTTGATAAAGTCTCAAAATATGGCAAAAAATAGTTTTGATGCTTGGCTGAGGTGAAAACATTGGTTTACTGATACAACAGACCGCCATGACGAGCATCAAACATGTGATTTAAACGTCCATTTAGGGAGACGTCGGAAAACAAAAACATTAGATCTGTGTGGAGCAACAGTGGGACATTTCCATGATTTCTTAAATTAATACATGAAACAAACAAATGCCATATTTCCATCTTCACTGATCGAGGTGTGACACTCAGTTAATTGCATCTTGTTGCTCCCTCTTTGTGTGCATAGTTTAACTCTTTCACCGTTAATGATGAGGTATTCTGTGAATTGCTGTTTTCATCGCCGGGCGGTAGGGGACGCTGTGATGCATCATCCAACAAAAATTTGTCACTCAAAGAAGAAGAGAACCGCTGGAATTGAGCAGCAGAAGAAGAAGGAGCAGTTTGGCATTAGGGCTGAAATAAAGGATCTGAATGTTTTATCCTCACCTGCCTGCAGATCACCTGGTCACTATGTTCTCCACACAGAGTTTATCATCTTCCTCTGATCATTGTTGGTTTATGATGTCGGGTTGATCGGGTCCAGGTTCTTAAACTCTCAGCTTCTCCTCTCAAAATACCTTGTTTGTAGTGACCTCATGGATTTTATGTCTCCATTCTAGCAGCTGAGGCACTAAACTCCTCCAATTATCAACACATCTCACTCTGCTCTATTAATTGTCAGATGCAGATCGAGCCTCTTGCTCTCTGCTGCCACCCGGAGATGGACAGTGTGTATATCACGCTGGGTGCAGGTAATGTGTGCCCGACCAAGCTCCTGTCTCTTGTACTGAGAGGATCAAACTGCGCAGGTACAACTTATAGTGAGAGTCGATGGGCCAAAAAATTGCGCCCCAAGCTGGAAACACGTGACCTGTCCGTAACTTTAGACAATGAAGAACATTTTTGTGCAACACACTTTATTGCAGATTATACATTTTACTTACTAACTACACAATGTTATTCTTTCTCATTTAATAAATATGCAGTGTATATTTACACAGCAGTTAAGTCTTCTTCACTTAAGTTCTAGGATGTGGGGAGAGGTGGGGCAGCGCCCTAGTACTAAATTTTTTAAACATTCTTTTTTGTGACACTTTTAATAGTAAGCTGTCATATAACTCTTTAGCATCATTACTCAAAAACTTTTAACTTTTGCTTCATGTTTATCGCCGTGCATTTGTGTGATGCTCTGAATACCATTCCTCGAAGTGGTTCTCTTCCCTTTGTAAACCAGAAAAAGGTCAATTTGCTTCAAATAATATCATCAAGAACATTTACTTCATCTCACACATGTTTCTCATTAGGTTCCTGCTTGGTTCCAGACCTCTGAACTGCTGGCTGCATCTCAATCAGACTTGGGTAGGCAGAATTAAGAATGGAAACTCCATCTGTTGGTGGTGGTTTTGTTTCTGTCGTGCAAATGCAGCACAAACTTTTTCTCAAACTACACTGAGTTTTAAACAACACGCAGCTCCTCTGCTGTGTACGGTAAACTTAAGACGAAGATTTGAAGTGTTTGCTTGATGAGCGTCGCCTGCTTTTCTTCTTCTTCTTGTCAAAAATCTCTCCATATCATACTTAAAGCGATATTCCACTTTAAGAGATTAACCCACGCAGTATATACTCACCACCATGTCGATGTGATGGTGGATGAAAATCTTCAATTTCCAAAACAATCCTGGAGTTTTAGGAGAAACAGGGTAGCAGCCTCATCCAGTACAATGGCAGTGAATGGTGACCACGGATAAAACGTTAAAAATAGCACACAAAACAAACACAAAATGTCTCCATCCTGCTTGTGTGGTGTAATCCAAGTGTCAGCAAGCCGCGACAGTAAAAATGAACCGCAAAAGACGCCATTTACGCCATGTTTTTAGCAGAAATATCAGCTGTTGCACGTAGCCGGTAAGATGTAAACATGGCGTCGATCTCGCGAGACTTCGGATATATACGAAGTCACAAAATCATAGAGACAGCATGCACTGCCTGGTATTTTAAACTCCAGTATTGACTTGGATATTTGTATAATTAAATCACTTATATTTACTTATGTTTAAAATAAAAAATGAACTATAAAATTTCCTGTTTATAAAAACAAGAATCATGAATCTTATTTACAGAGTGTTGCTACTCAGCTCAAGAGAAACTTGACAGGACCTGATCTTGAACAGGCGTGTCGACTTTGTGGGGATTGAACCTGTGATCTTCAGCTTGACATTCATGTTCACTCTCTCTCTCTCTCTGAACGGGAGCCATCCTGTCACTGCAGCGCATTTCTCTCCAGAACCATCTTTTCCCTTTCCTCAAAAGGACTGTGGAGATTGAGGTTTTTTTTTCTCTCTTCCTAAATCTGCCCAGTGATGCCCAGAGGCTTGTGTCTCTCCTCCATCCAATCCCTCCATCTTGCTTCCTTTTCATGTCACCGTGGTTACATAAGGGAGGAAGGAAAGAGAGTGACATCTCCGCTGAGGAGATCTGGATGTGTGCACGGTAAAAATGTGTGTCTGTGCGTGTGTGTATGGCAGCTGTGCAACTTTTAATCAAGAATTAATTGTTAACCTCCAAAGGAAACAAGTATCCCTGAAGACTCCTCTGTCTGATGTATCTGTCAAAACAGTCTGCGCACTCAGCTCCAGGTTTGAGAATATTTTGAGGTCTGAAAACTCCTCAGACGCCATGACTGTGAAAACACAACCAAAACAATGTAAATCCATTGTTTTCCTGCAGGTTATTATCACTGTGATGGCACAGAAATGTAGCAGGTGTTGGTGATGTTTATTTAACTTAATAATTCAAGCAATTTACAACATCTATCAAAAGACTGTGAGTTGCTAGCTATGTTTGCTCACTGTTTTAGCTTCTGTTAATACCATTTAGACATGACTCAGCTATTTTCTTGTGTATCGAAAGGTACAAGCTTTTACCTAACTTAAACATTTGTCACGATAACATGAGAAAAAAACACAGGTCTAACACTGTAACTCAGCTATGCTCCTATGTTTCTAGTATGGTTAACTGTTACAAGCACTAAACTACACACTTGTCATGTTAACATGGATTGGAAAGGCAGCTAACAAGTCTGATAGTACAGCTAGCTAGCTGGTGTTAGCTAGCCAGCAAAACCAGACCGTTTTGAATTCCTCAACAAAATGTTCTTAATATTTTTTTCAGACTTTTACTTTACTTACTTTTAAGTTTCTGTAACTACTGCTGAGACTGTGAGGTGCTAGCTAAGGTGGCTAACGGTTGTGAGCTGTGAGTCACTAGCTAATGTTTTAACATCTGTAAATACTGTTCACACTGTAACTCAGACCCCCCCCCCCTATGTTTCTCGTGTGGATAACTGTTAAAAGACTTAAACTACTGCATATTTGTCATATTAACATGGACTGGAACGGTAGCTAACAAGTTTGATAATATAGCTAGCTAGCTGGTGTTAGCTTGCCAGTATAGCAAAATCAGACAGTTATGAATTGCTCAACAAAATGTTATGACTGTTTTCCAGACTGCTTTATTGTTATGAAGCCAATTTTGTTTTCATACATCAGTGAAAGTTTATAATGTTCTATTTTCTAGCACCAACAAGCCTCAAAAGCAGCATATTTCCTGTGAACCTGCTCCCTGATTG
The DNA here is from genome assembly GCA_027495735.1 of Lutjanus campechanus. NCBI lineage: Eukaryota > Metazoa > Chordata > Actinopteri > Lutjaniformes > Lutjanidae > Lutjanus > Lutjanus campechanus. The sequence goes on along the minus strand of JAJHUR010094279.1, from coordinate 8,215 downwards.
GCACATCATGGCCACTGTACTTTGAATTTTTCTCTTATGAAGTGGCAGGATGTCTTCTTTTATGGTCTGGGTGGCAAGTGACAGGTTGTCTGCTTCTTATGTCTTAGCTGTCGTGGCTGATGAAGAGAAGCTTAACTGTTGGGGTAGAGACACGGAACAGCACGACACAAAGTCCATCCTGCCATTTGATTTTGTTTTTAGGCTTTGTGGAACGTCCTGTTGGTTTCTAATGGCACTGCGATCACTGCAGCGGTGGTGGTGTGTTTTGGAGTTAAGCCTGAATCCTGCGAGGCTTCCAGTCTGTGAAAAACCTTGTTAGATAGATGACGACTCCTTGCTGTGTTGGTGTGCAGGGAGAACAGATTCTGAGCACACAGTCAGAGAAACAGCCCTGTCTCAAAGGTATGATGGTAACTAAGGTACTTAACACTCACTCTCTCCACATTGTGTATTAACAGTAATTTGTGCCACATTTTCAGAGACTCCTGAGGCTTGTGTGACTTAAGCACGTATTATCTAACTCACACAAATATGCAGATGCACACTGTCACCCACACAAGATCATATATTTAACTTGTTAAAGTCCCACATCTTCAAAAACTCTGTGATGTAGCAGCTATGAAGCTAGAGTAGCTTTGTGTCCTCCGATCCATGGTTTTCAACAAAAGTCCAAAGTCTCATGCTTTAATAAAAAAAACAAAACGTTTACTTCATTAAAGATTTTAGTGCCCCAGCATACAGATGCATTCATTTCTAAAAGTTTAAGGGAACTTTCCATTTTCACACTGTGCTCCAATCACAATTGAGCTAGCTTGGTACATCTGTCAACTTTCTCCTTTCATGTTTCCTGTACTTACATACACTCTGTACAAAGCCTGTCAATATTGAAAAGAAAACCCAAATTTTGAGGATGGTTAAAAGATGTTGCTAGGATACCTGCAAAAGGGACGTGTATTTATCTTTAATTAGCTAATGTTAGCAAACTAACTTGCTATCTAATCTCAATCATTAGCTAGCTAGTTTGCTAGCGTTTTGTTAAAATTAGCTAACTTACTGTATGATGTGACCCTATATGTCATTTTTATAGGAAAAGGAGAAAGTTGACAGATACCAAGTTTTCTCAACTGTTATTGAAGCGGATCATGACCCCACCATGATCCACGCTCAGGGCTTCACAGATGGGCGCTGACTGATGCCCGATCTCCCTCACACTCCTCCCTCGGTTCGCACCCCTCCTGACACTGCCTAAAGTCTTGGTCGTAGCTGGTGTAAATCACCTCAGTACTGTATTCCCGTTGTCAAACTGACCTCTGTCGGTCTCAGAGGCTGTGTGCAGTCTCGGTCTCGCTTCCTCCTGGAGGTCCAAAGCTCCTCTGTTAGCATATAAACAACCTCTGATGCTCCTGACTAATAGCTGCACAGCTAACTGAACTAACTAGCTAACGCTAGCTACAGTTAGAATTGGGATTATGTATGAAGATAACAAAAAAAACAAGCAAATGTAATAGCCCACATTACATTTGATTACACTGACCAGGACTATATGATTACATTTTTTTATTTTGTTCTTAAAATATGGCAGTTTCAAAGTTATGAATCTTTTTTAAATGATTTTTAAAAATGCTCTATTAACTCATGAAAAACATGTCTGACATATGAGGTTTCCTTTGTGCTCTACTTTGTGGTGGATCTGTCGGATTTTTGATGGAAATTGTAGAACTCACATTTTTATAATTGCATCCATTTTGTTTAGTATACGGTGCAATATTTTCACTATATTACTACAATAATTCAACAGGTGGCCAATTCTTACATATTGTACCTT
>JAJHUR010094277.1:21852-33114 GCA_027495735.1 Lutjanus campechanus | reverse complement strand
GAAACTATTTAAAAAGTTACACCATCTCACATTAAGACTGAAATACCATCTGTCTCTCAAACAACTGTAAGAAAACTGGACTCAACAGGGACAGTTGCTTATCGTTTGTCCCTTTAGTACCAAGTATTTATGGTTAAAACTTAATGACACTACTTTTGCCCACCATCAGGGGGTGGACGATAGCACAAAATTTGGTCTCGATCTGATAGTAATACACTAAGCGTGTATAATAAGTAACACAGATCTTGATACCAGTAGGCCTTCATCTAACGATTATTGTCATAGTCAATTAGTCAGTTGATTATTTTCTTGATTAATTGATGAATAATGGTTTGTTTTAAAATGTCAAACATTGTGAATTGATAGTCAAATCAAGACTTTTTATCTGTAATATTGATACTTTTGGGATCAGTCCACCCACCTGTACCATCAGAAGCCCCACAGGTTTCTCAGCAATACAGCACTAACATGTTCTTCCACCTCTCTGTTTCCCAGGATGCCCTGACTCTCCACAAGTCTCACGGGACCACCGTCCACATCCACGTCCTGGCTGTCCACCGGACGTTCCGCCAGCAGGGCAAAGGCTCCATCCTGATGTGGCGCTACCTGCAGTACCTCCGCTGCCTGCCGTATGTCCGCCGCGCCGTGCTCATGTGTGAAGACTTCCTGGTTCCCTTCTACCAGAAGTCGGGCTTCAAGGTTCAGGGCCCCAGTGACATCACTGTGGGGCCCCTGACCTTCATCGAGATGTTCTACCCAGTCAGGGGCCACGCATTCATGAGACGCAACAGCGGCTGTTGAGAACAGAGGGACATAATGTGGACTCTCCCTGGCTTATAAGTGACGGTGGGACTCCCTTCCTGTGTGGAGACAGGACGAGGGGACGTCTGAGCAGCTTTGCTGCATGTGAGCAACCAGCTGAGTGTTTGTGATCCTCACTGTGAGTGAGTCAGCAGACAGCGAGGTGTGTGTTCAGTCTGCAGAGAGACGACACAAAGAGCTGCCAACAACAGCTGTTTGGAAATGAGGTTGGAAACTACAAATACATCGATCTGTAGTTGAATGAAAACCAAATCATTAGAGCAAAGTCCTGAAAGAATGTGAGGAAATGTTTCAATTTTCTTTTTTTTTTTTTGTACAAAGCAATTTTATTTTTGTTTTTATACATTTATTATCATATTCAATAGAACGCAGATGCCTTGTTTCTTTCTTTTCTGTTTCATATTTGTTATTTAATTAGTTTCATGTCTTCAGGCTCTGTATGAAGCCAGAAAGGACTATTTTTAGTCAATAAAAGCTGTATCTGCCCTTTATGAATGCATTCTGTCCTGTGTAGTGTTGTATAAACAGTATGCCTTTCACAGCAGCATTATTAGATTACCGTTTATGTCATACTGTATGTAATTATAATGATGGTACATGTATGAAGTAATATGCCAAAGTAAACAGATCAAAGTCACTATGGAATAAAACTACAAAAAGAAAAGAGGGATATCAGAAATCAAACATCAGGGGATTGTGATGTATTAAAATGAATTATAAACACATTCTGTAACAAGTCTGTGAGTTGTGTGCAGTATATGATGTATTTTAAAGAACAAAATATAGCCTTTCATAGATACAAATGGAAATATTGTGTGTAAATAAGCATATTTAGATATTTTTATCCCTCTATATATATATATGTGCTTTGAAAATCTCTCCTTGATAGACAATCACCAGCTCTGCCTCCCAAAGTCTTGAATCAAGACGAATATGTTACTCTTTTATACAATGGTTTGTTCTTAAAATAATAAAGGTTATATTTTCCAGCAGGTCTGATTTGAGGTCTCTTTATTTAAAATCTATTAGGGAAAGTTTTTTGAACAGTTGACTCCCCGTCCATGTCAGCTTGAAGCAATGCTGTTCTGAATTTGTTGCAGAAACATGTTATTAGTCACCCAGCCACATTTCAGTATATAAAATTAGTTTTCAAAATCATGAAAAAATGAGCAGTTCTGCTCTGTGTCAAACACCACTATGACCTGAAGACATCCAAAACATGTCCAGACATGTTTGAGCCACCAGAGCCAGAGGACGGTCACAGGATGGTACTTTTTTGCTTCTGTGTCAGGTTGTTGGAACTGAAGTGAGCTTCTGGGCTGATTTGGACTGAGAGAGTCACCGAGGGTATGTTTGTAACTCACCGTTGTGAAGCGGTGTCGTTTGTGTGTCTGTTCATGGGGCTTATATAGCAAAAACTGTCAACACCAGTTTAACGGTCGAACTCCACAATTAAGTATGACGCAGTTCTGTGTTTCCACATTTTCAACAACTATTTTCTATCGTGTATCATCTGTTAACAAGAAAACACCCTTTTCTTTTCTTTTCTTTACAGAGACTTTAAAAGCTGATGTTTTAAGTTGGAAACAGCAGCTGAGAAAAGGTTGACTTCTGTCAGTGACAGGAATTAAAGGATCAGTGTGTAGGATTTAGTGGCATCTAGCACTGAGCTGGCAGATTGCAGTCACCTCATCTCACCCTCCCCTTCCAAAGGTGCAAGAGAAACTATGGTGGCAGTGAAACACATGCAAAATGTGAAAGGTCCCACCGAAAGCCAGGGTTTGGTTTGTCCTTTCTGGGCTGTTGTAGAAACATGGTGGTGCAACATGGCAGACTCCACAGAGGAGGACCCACACCCTCTGTAGATATAAAGAGCTCATTTTAAGGCAACGAAAACATAACGATTCCTATTTTCAGGAGATTGTACACTAATGAAAACATACGTACTTCCGACATATTCCTGCGTCAATGTTTCACACTGGACCTTTAAAGATTTGTGCTTATTGTTGAATTTCCAACATTAAATCACGTCCATGAAAATGTAAATATAAATATAAATTGACAGTTATTCACATTTTAATACAAAACAATCAAATTCTCTTCATGATTAATACATTCACTCTTGTGGTACCAAAAGTAAAGAAAATGCAGAGAAACTGATGACAGAAACTAACATGAAATTAAACTTCTCTGACACATATAACCTCGTTATTTTGACATTTAATTTTATTTTGGCATTTAACTGCATTAACACACAGATTTTCACATATAAAACTGAAGCGAAACAGAACGGTACTTTGACCTGAAATTCATTTGAAACTTTCCCTTTTTGTTCCAATAAATAGAAAAAAGGTGAAATTATTTGGTCCCAAGTCAAACACAGCTGCACACAGTCATGGTTGAAGATGTGGGTTGTTGTGTTTCGGATCAGACACTCATATGTCAGAAGGCACAGTAAAGAGGTTTCCTAAGAAGTGATGCATGTCACTGTTCACTGACTGAATGAGTCCTAAACACAACTTAAACACAGTGGTGTTAAAACTGACTAAAACATCTGAATTGTTCAACACAACTGATTCAGCATGTTTTTTTTTGGTTTTTTTTTTTAACAACTTTTGTTCTCAACAACACCAGATGATCAGTGAGTCAGACAAGCTCACATAATCTCATAACTCACTTAGTAACTCACATAATCCTCCACACAACAGTCATTACCGGGGCTTTCCTAACAGCTGGGGTCAACACATGCCGCAGTCCTCGACAACAACAAACTAGATCCACGACAAAAAGTGGGAAAGACATGTTTGACTTCATGTGTTGTGGGCTGTGGAACACAACGCAAGCAATCAGGTGTTAGTGCTCAGACTAAAACAAATGTGGAAAAAAATGTGTTTGTGATGAACAAGACATGTCCAGGTTTAATCTGAATGTGTCTGTCTGAAGAAAATCTTATGACTGCAGCAACTCTGCTGCTTCAAGGGACAGTTCACCCCACGAAATCCAAAGTACAGATTTTTCTTCTTACCTGAAGTGCTATTATTTATCCATCTAGACAGTTTTGGTGTGAGTTGCAGAGTTTTGGAGATATTGGCTGTAGTGATGTCTAACCTGACACCCCAGATGGGTTGTTACACAGACCCACCTGGGAAGTTGTCCTTAAAACCTGTTTAGAAAAGGGCACACACTTTCACTTGGCAAGTGATTGGATGAACCATCTAATATGGGCTACTTTCAGCCAATCAGATCAAACTCTTGCCGAAGCCAGTCGGGAGAAGAGCAAAAACATCTTGTCCATGGAGAAAAGACTTTGGTGTCATTGTTTGCTCTTCTTTCGATGAAGTTCTGATATAACTGATGCTTTCAAAGTATCTAGGCTAACGTCTTCAGGAGCCGCCATGGTTTGTTCGAGTTGAGTTGTTTCCATGGACGCTTCTCACTGTCGTCACACCTAAAACCACACCCATAGCTTCCAGTAGTCCCTCCAAGGACACTGATTGGCTGCACAACTTTTGATGTGGACAGTTGAAGTCTGGTAAAATGGATTCTCTCTCAAATCCAGCTGCCTCTCAAGGAAAAGAGATGTCTGCCTCCTCTCTAATATATTGGGATTCGATGGCACTCAAATCCAAAAAATACATTTGAAAATCTTCAAAACCCATGTCTCTTTCCAGAAATCATGACCTGGTTACTTGAGATAATCTACAGACTTTTGTTGTGAACAGTTTCAGTATCTGCAGTAGAATGTACCAGAATTTCTTTCTCAAGAAAGAAACATGAAACTGCTCACAACAAGGTCTGTGGATTATCCTGAATAACAGGGTCATGATTTCTGGAAAAAAAACAACTGGTTTTGAATTTTTCCTTTTTTTTTTTTGGCTCTCTGAACACCATAAGCTGAATTCCATCTAGTTCCATTATAATGGAGAGAAGGCAGGCATCTCTACAGCCAGTATCTCCAAAACTCTGCAACTCATCTCAAAAAAATCCAGATGGATAAACAGCACTACAGGCCAGGGGGAAAATATATATTTTTGATTTTCAGTCCCTTTAAAACAGTTTCAAACCATCATTCTTGCATTGTTCATGGAGGGTATTCACATGTGTAAATGGTAGAAAACAAAGCCTTTTACGATATTTTACACAAACACATTAAGGCTCAGGTGAAACATAAGTTACATCTTGTGATTCTTGGACTGTCAAAAATACAAGTACAAAACCTGATCCAACAAAAAAATCCTGTTCAGATACACTCCTTGAATAAATGTTATCTTCAGAGTAAATCTACAAAATGGTTTAGGCACCACTGTGTTATTGGACGAATATGAGACATGATCAGCAGATCTTGACTGAGAACTTGTGAGTGTGTTTGTGGCAGTGACACACAGAAAACTGAATGGCTGTAAAAAAAAAGACTGCGTGCATATATGAGCAGCATGTGAAGTTGCTTTGGTAGGTTCAGGTCAGAAATGTGTTCATCTGCGTTCAATCGGTTGATCATAAGCAGTAAGCAGAAGTTGAATGAGGCATCTTTGTAAAATGGCATAGTCTGTTTAAGGCAACGTGTGGTTTCAGAGAGAAATCTTGCCTTGACTGACCACTGATAATTGACTTTAAAGGGACAGTTCACCCCAATAATCAAAAATTCATATTTTTCATTTATTCCAGATTTCATTTATCCAAATGAAAATTTATCCAAATAGAAATTTTTTTGGTGTGAGTTTCAGACCTTTAGAGCTCATAGAGATGTCTGCCTTCTTTGCAATATAATGGGACTAAATGGCACTCAGCTTATGGTGCTCAAAGCGCCAAAAATACAAAAGAATCAAAAACCAGATGACCTTTTTTCAGAGATCATGGCTGGGTTACTCAAAATAATCCACAGACCTTGTTGTGAGCACTTAAGAAAGTAGTTCCTGTAGATTCTAATGGGGAAGAACTGGTCTGATACTGGCCAAAGATCACTAGATTGGATATCAGGAGTGAAAGAAAAGTATACTCTCATATAAACCACTAGCCTAAAGTCTTAAATAAATTGCTTTGCTAAACTTTGTATAACAAGCTGTAAAGTGTCACAAGTAACCCAGATGAAATTTACTTTAATTTTAAATGTCTGAATGGTGCTGACCAAAATTGCTGCTAAAAATTCTGTGGGTATGACTGGGACATGTTTGTATTTGTTTCACAGTGTGAGCATGATGTTTTATTGATGGCTAGGTGAAGCAAAGTGAATCAAATAACAGACATTCAAACATTAAAGGTATTATTCACAGCTTAGCTCTTTAAGAAAGGGACAAAGATGGTATCAGATTGGTATCAGTACTTGCAGATACTCAGGGTTGCAGTATCAGTAGTGGTATTGGACATAGTGGTCATTCCTAGATTCTAGAGTAGTTCAGTTAGATTCTACTGGATAAAGAAAGAGGTTCCTACATGAAACTGCTCACAACAAGGTCTGTGGATTATCTTGACTTACCAAGTCATGATCACTGGAAAGAGACACTGCTGCTGAGTTTTTCAAATGTATTTTTTGGGGCTTTAGGTGCCACCAGACTAGTGTCATCTGGTCCCATTATATTAGAGAGAAGGCAAACATCTCTATGATCAATATCGACAAAACTCACTGGATAAATAGTATGACAGGCCAGGACAGGAAAAATCTGTATTTTTGATTTGGGGGTGAACTGTCCCTTCAAATATCCAGCTGCACAGTTAATACGTGGAACACATTGTCACCTTTAGTATAACATTTTACGACTCCAAAGAATATTGACATGCTGAGTGCGTACGTACAAAACAGCAAAGATTAAAAAAAAAACAAGACACTGACAAGCAGCAGAAGTGAATGACAGCGTTTGTAGTGTTAAACCCAGTGTTACTGAAAACAAGAATTAGTCGGAGAAGGCTGCTGATGATCAGTCTTCCTTGTCATCTCAGCTGTTTGTCCTCCAAAGAGTTAAAGGAAACGTGATTGTTGGCCAGAGACGCTCATGTCTTCCTCTGTCATTTGGCTTCTTTAGATTGACGGAACTTTTCGTGGCCTGAAGGAGACAGACAGTGTCTCTCTGTACATCCGTTCCTTTGGGTCCACCCAACTCTATGCAGTTTTGACGTCCTGAGTATCTTTTCCTGCCCTCTGATTCTGAGGATCAACTAGCCCATTAGCAAGTGAACATGCTAGATAGTGCCAGACTTTACTGAGGATTAAAAGGTTGAGTGAAGTTTTGCTGTATGAAAGTCAGCAGGCTGAGGAGAGTTCCATTCTTTGACCAGATCGTCTGACAAGCGAATGATTAAAAAAACGTGATTGTCACATTCTTCAAGGCTTTACCTGGAAACAGCTGACCTGGTCACTGGCTAGAAGATCCGTAGCACAGACCCTGTGGTCATCTTGGACGTTACAAGTAGCCCAGAGGCTAATGCACCACATCCTCAATGTTGTGGTCTATGTCGTATTTTTCACAGAACTTGCTCGTGAAGGGCAGGCAGGTGAGGTGCTCCAGCCAGTGCCAGTTAATGGGGTAAATATAAAACCAAACGATGAGGGAGGAGAAGAGCCCGATGTAGGCTACCATCGAGACGACGATGAGGATGCGTTTCCGGTACTTGTCAAAAGTCCCGAAGGTGACGTAGGGCAGGATGGCGAAGGAGAGCAGCATGCCGCTGATGAAGCCGAAGATGTGGGCGATGTTGTCGATCCACGGCAGGAGGCCGCACATGAAGAGGAAGAGGACAATACACAGCAGTTTGAGGAAGGCCTTCCACGGCTTCTCCAGCATCTGCCAGCCTTGAAACAGCTCGACAAACAGGCAGGCAAGGAGTCCAAACTGGGAGCCTGCTGGACCCACCTGGAGGGAGAGGACGAGAGAAAAAAAGATTATTTTATAAGTCAAATTAAAACCAACTTAACAGAGAAACACTAACCACCACTGACACAGAAAACACCCCCACGCTGTGAATAATAAAGACTGAGCACACACTCATCATCTCGGATGTGGACCGGACATAAAATGCATACATCCTGCTTCCTGGTGACACAGAGCTTTTGGGTAACCTTCACTTTACTTAACAGCACTGCTTTGCTCCAAATAACAGCAGTTTTTATTCTCAACAGAGAATCAGAGAGTTCTGACTCCACTGTGGGAGATAACACAGGGTCACACAAGTATGTCACATAGATTTGAGATTTGTCATATTATTATTTTGTTCCTTGAGTTATCGATTCGGCTTCATATTATGTTTTTTTATCTTTAACACAAATATCCTGGCAGCAAAATACATTAAAGAAGCAACATGTAACAAATATATGTCCTAAATGAGCACTGCAGTCCAAATAGCAAGTTGGAGCTAAAAACTGTATATTAAATACCCCTGCCCCCTCCTCACCAGACAAAAAAGAAGCTCAGACAGGCTGCAGGAACACTGCTGGAGTGCAAGACATTGTAACTGGACAATAACAAGCAATGACAAGTCCACAATTGTGAGTTGATCAGCTTGTTAGAACTCTTATTTTTAGTTTATAGAACAAAGGATCAAATACAATAGTAAAAGCAGTCCCAGCATATGTGACACTGTCAGAGATAACACGGTAAAGGCTGAGGCTGATTTTCATCGTGGTCCCTGCTGTTCCATCAAACTATCCTCACTACAACACGGTGGAGCCAGAGATATGTGCAGACACATCATGACGCATCAAGGTACAACAATCCACTTACAATTAAGAATACCAGTAAGAGAATACTTTTTTCTAAACCAAGATATAGTGTATTAAAAATGTCATAATCATATTTGGTGGCTTGTCACCTGCCTGATTACAAGAGTCAGTTTGTTCATTCTGTGGCTTGAGTGTAAATCACAGAAACCTTACCCATCATAGGTACAGGTTCCCTCGCTCTGGCATTACGATTATGGACTTCTTCCAACTTCTTAAAGTAGCAGCCAAGGTAACTAGGGGCTCTGCCATTTAAGATCCTGTGGAGCATAGTAAGTTGTCGCTGGCGCGCTCTGTCCTCAAATGGAAGCCACTGGAGCTGAAAGAACTGAGACCTGCCCACATGACTGCTATGATCCAGCCCTAGTTCTACTCTCGCCAGTTTGTTTTGAGCTGCTTGAAGTTTCTGTTCCAAACCTTTGTTGAGGCCCCAGTACCATGAGCTAAGAGCGTAGTCCAAGTGATCTGTGGATGTAAAGTTAAGCCCGTTATCCTGATATCTAAAGCCCACTGCTCTGAAAATACACACTCTGGAGTTGGAGCTCAGTGGCTACCTGTCTTCTTCCTGCCAGACTCATAAACAGACACATACTCATTCAGCAAGGATTCAGCATTAATTTGAACTTTAACATGAAAAGCGCAAACAAAAACACAAAAATTTGGGGCTGGAATAGACATTTCAAAGCGGGACACAAGCTGTGGCTGTTGTTTTTAGAGAAGAAACTATTTAAGCTTAGCATGTTTATGATTTACTACAGTAAAATAATGACAGATTTTTCCTTTAAACTCTTGTGTTTGAAGTCAGAAATCCTCCTTTTCCTCTCAGTCAGGTGGGGGGTATGTCAGTGGCAGCAGCTAACAGGCCGTCATAGTGCCAGTGTTACACCAAAACACAAAGTAACAAAGTAAACAAACGTGATGTGCAGACAGTGTGTTCTTATTGGTATTGAAGAGTGACTGTGTATTCATATTACATACATACAAAAAGTGGTTGTCTACATTGTCGCTGAGTCGCCAGTCAAGTGCTGCGTAGCGCTCGTTGACATCTCTGAACTCTTGTGTGTAGAGTCGGTGAAGATGAAACGTCAAGCATTTTTTAGTTGAAATTGCCTCACTGTGTCATTGGAGCAGGCCAGCTCAACTTTGATTTGTACACTCACGGCCAGCACACACACAGCAAGTGTGTGGAAGGCAGCGACATGAAGCCAGAAACCAGCATCCATTGAAAATGACTTGTAGCCTGAGGCTTTGTCGCTGGTGGTCTGAACATACCATAAGGGACACAGCAGCTTCTCACTGGACCAAAGTGACATTTGCAGGTTTGTTTACATGCTGTTTGTTTGTTTGAGGGCTCGTTCAACAAGCTTCAGGACAAGACATGTCTTCATGGATGTGTTATCAGTTATATAAGCAGGAGACTTGAGCAGGAGAGCTAATGTGTGTTGTTCAAAGTCTGTGGCTCTTGTGTAACAGGGTGCTGTCTGCCTCTGTGTGTCTGTGGCAGAACACTGATATTACAACTTTGTGCAAGATTTGATGTCTGTATCAAAATAAGGTCTCATGATATCCCATTGAATTAATGTAACACTACGGGGCAATGTCATAAAACCAAAAAAATTACAACCAATTTCAAAAAAGCTGGGACGTTGTGCAAAATGCAGGCAGGTCAGTCTAGTACCTGAACTCTTTTACTACGAAGCCACACTGTTGGAACACGAGCACAATGTGTCTTGGCATCGTCTCACTGACGCAGGGACATCGTCTGGATGGCAGCAAATGTTGCTCCACATTTGAACAGTTTAAAAGTATTTGAGAATCATTGCATTCTGTTTTGTTTTTTTTTTCCATTTTTTGTATGTTTTATACAACATACTAACTTTTTTTTGGAATTGGGATTGTAAAATATACATTTCTTTTGTTTTCTGACTTTTTCCTCAGAGGAGAAAACAGGACATGATCTACAGAGCAGATACGTGTTCTGTAGCAGACAAAAAAAGCACGACTTAATTTCAGCTGGACCTTAACCTGATTACTAAATCTTGGCAACAAGTAACCAAGACAGTATTTAAGGTAACGGTTAAATGGACTCATTACTAGAAGACTTAATCCTGACTTGAGAAACTACTATCTGGTAATTACCACACCAGGGATAATAAGATAACAACATCTCTCTCTGGTCACAATATCACAAAGTATTCTTGATCATAAAGAAGAAATACAGCACTGATTACAGTTTTGGAGACATTTTGAGCCAGTCAGTCTCAATAGTCTGTGATGATTATGAAGATATTGTTTGTGTCTCTCTTAGATTTCGATCTGGTTGTGTGGGAGAACTTCAGTACGAGCCCTGGGTCAGGCAGTAAAGGTGAGCAGATTAGAGTGACGTCAGGGCTGAGTTTGGAGGCTTGGCCTGGTCAGAGGCAGATGGCTAATCTGTGAAGACATTAAACTCCCACAAACAGAAAAATAGCATGGCGCAGCACTCCACCCACACACCCCCGACACGCAGGCCAACACGTTCCTAACACGCGCCATGCTCACTCACCATTGGTTCAGAAGTTAAAGACTAGGGCAGTGACCGGGAGGACATCTCTGCTGAGCTAACCCACTGATCGTGATTTATTGTTGGACATTAATCAGTGGGAATGGAAACACGATCAATTATCATGTTTCACAATTCCTAGTAGTGTGTGCGTGTGTGTGTGTGTGTGTGTGTGTGCTGTCTCTTTTCC
>JAJHUR010094277.1:0-21832 GCA_027495735.1 Lutjanus campechanus | reverse complement strand
TCTTACTGTTTGTACTGTTGATGTTTGTATTTTCTCAGTACCTTTCTGTGCATGTTTACCCTCTTCAATCAAGGTCAAACAATCAATCAAACAATAAAGATATTTTCATGGAAAGATGCAACACTCAGCTCCACATTGACTACCTTCCTAAAGATAAATAAGGCTTGAATTAAACTTCAGTTTGCTCCAGTATTAGCCACATATGGAAAATATGTTCGGTATAAAAGGTCAATATGACACAGATCCATCAAAAGCTGGCGTGATGGGCACGACTGGTTCAAGAACTCAAAATCAGGGATGTCCTGTTGGTCTGAGGACAACAACAAATAGCATCAAAGATATGGTGTCTGGTACAATTCTGTGACAGCAGAGAAACTTATCAGAACAAAAATGAAAGCAAATGTCCAAATAAAAGGTATTTGGATAAAGCGACCATGTATTGGGAGTCTAAATGGTTATTTTCTTTGCTTTAGTAGTCCTACAGTGAATATAAATGACTGCATGCTCATTCAGTCATTCATGGCCAGTCAGTCATACAGTAGAGGTGTATTGTTTTGACATGCCCCCGGGAACCTGAATTGTCACCTGCCCCACAAAAAATATAAGCAAGTTGTACTTCAGTGGATGTAGAAATTTAATGTTAGTTACTGACTAATGCTGCACATGTATGTGTTTACACTCAAGGTAACTTTTGGAAAAATGTGCAGTTTTTTGCCCTATTTTTAGCTCAGAGGTGTATTCATCAAGCCTACAGCAGCAGACCTGAGGGCAGCCCAGCCTGTGCTCAATCTCAGGACCCACCGGCTATCATCAACAACTATTTAGCAATCATATGCATTCCCATATGTCTACAGATTTATTGTTTATACATATTCTGTATGTACGCATACAGAATACTATCCTGGTAAGTAAACTGAGGTATGTAATATTTGGCTGTTTTTAATGCCAACAAAAATTAAAAATATATTAAAATGCAGTATTACTAAAGGTTGCTTTGTCATAATGCCTGCACAGAGCTGCACATACTAATTGAGCTGCATCATATTAGTCATTGTTGATACATGTGTTCTTTTAAATCTCATCTCATGTGTGCTGTATGAAAGTGTCTAATTGCACTAGTCAAATTCATGTAAGCCTGGATTAAGCCTGGATTGCAAGAAGACTGGTTTCATACTTTATCCAAATCATATGTGGGTGAAATAGTGGCAGAAATAGCAGCATATGATGGATTTACATTCAACAATAGGGTTTGGTGAAATGGATCTCAGAGTAGCACTGAGGAAAGACCGACAAAATCTCCCAAAGAATCCACTCTACATGTCAGACCAAGAGAGTGAGAACTTTTTGAGGTTTGCTTTTTACCTTTGAGTAATTTGTTTGCTAATTCACTAAATCTTATAATTATTCAGTGAATTAACAAACCTAATTTTTAAAAAGGGGCATTTGAACCTCACAGCTGTAGTGAGGTTCAAGCTGCATGCAGTTAATATTCTGCTCATTTATTCTAATGTTCATTAACATAAATGGTATTCTTTTGCCTTGATAATTATTAATACCACCAAATAATACAATAAAGGTTGGCGACTCATTCATCTCCTTGTTGCATTAAGTTATACCTTAAAGTGATATTCCACTTTGTGAGAATAAGCCACTCAGTATGTACTCACCACTATGCCGATGTGATGATGGGTGAAGGTCTTCAGTTCACAAAACAGAGGTCTGAGGTCTACTGTAGCATGTAGCCAGTAGGATGTAAACATGGCGTCGACCTCGCGAGACTTCCGCACGTGTGTCCATTAAGATATATACAAAGTCTTGCGATCAAGGCCATGTTTACATCCTACTGGCTATATTCTACAGTTGACATTTCAGCTAAAAACATGGTGTAAATGATGTCTTTTGTGGTTAATTTTTAATTTCGCGGCTCGCAGACACTTGGATTACACCACACAAGCAGGATGGAGACATTTTGTGTTTGTTTTGTGTGCTATTTTTTAACGTTTTATCCGTGGTCACCATTCACTGCCATTGTACTGGATGAGGCTGCTACCCTGTTTCTCCTAAAACTCCAGGATTGTTTTGTGAACTGAAGACCTTCACCCATCATCACATCGGCATAGTGGTGAGTACATACTGAGTGGTTTATTCTCACAAAGTAGAATATCACTTTAAAAACATTTTCCCCTGGAATCCCAGGATAGTGTACTTTTGTTCCCGGGAAAGGAAATCTCTCATTTTCTCATTATTGTACAGTATATTAATACATACGTTGCTTTTCAGGAACATTCTATGTAGTATGCCTTTAAGTAGAGGGGCAACTTGCTATTAGCAAGAGCGTGAATATCTAATATCTTCAAAAAAAAGATTATTAGGCTGCTGCAGTACATGTTTGTGTGGAACATGGAGACTGTTTTCACCGATGGTTGAGATATTTGAAACATAAAATTCATGTTACTCTCTCCATTGTAGTTTTGCTACTCTTATTCAAGAAAAGCACTTGAGTATATATTCTCCACAAAGAAGGAAGAAGTCTGGGAAAACCAGGTTCAGGGTGCACCAGTTTAGCTTCTTTCCAGCTCACATGTTCCTAACCAGTGTATTCCCAGACAGGTAGGCTGTCCTCTCATCCTAATTCCTCCTGACAAGTGACACATGTTTAATCTCTACTTACACTTTCAGGTGACCATTTCTACAGATCATACCAGTTATTTACTTAAGAGATAGTTAGACAGCACTGTCAATTCAACTGATAAAAAAATGTAAATTAATAGTTAATATTGAATAAACTGTTACAAAGTAATATTAATATGACATTACAAATTTCACCTTTACTTAATTTTTTAGTTAAACTGACCTCATATCTGTGTCTGAAGAGACATTTAATTCTTTCAATCAAATATCAGTCTACTTAAATTCTGAGATTTAGAACTTTTGATTCTTTTTTCACAACTCTATGTGAGACTGATCATTATTCCAGTCACAGCTGTTGTTCGAGTAATTAGCGCTCAAGCCACAGGGTCTCAGTTAAAGGATAATCCACTTAAACTGCCTCCTTAAGTGGCTTGACCGCCCTGTGTTGTGCCTTGCATGTGCTTCCTCTGGTTATTCCTGGGTGTGTGAAGACCTGTGAGCCGGTCAGTGCGAAGGAAAGCTGGATGGTGGGATTTCTGGCTCGCACGTCAAGGTGCGTCAAACCGAGAGCCACCTCATGCCACAGCACGCAAATGTCAGACGGGGTCAGCTTATGAAGAAGATGACAGATGTCTCGATGACATCAAGACATAAATACAAGAAGCAAAATTTCCATGAACTGTCATCTGTACATACCTAAATCATCTATTAGTCTCTCTTTAGTCATCCGCTACATTTGTCCCTAACATGAAAGAGGAACTGTTACACTACACAGGTGTGCCAGGATGAACCTTTTGTGTTCACAAAGGTGTACAGACCAGAAGCATCACCAGACATGTCTAGTTGTTGCAACAATTGTCTTTGTTTAAAGAGAAAATGTAATCCCATTCATTAAGTAGCGTAGCAGTGGCCTTTGTCAGGCCACACAATGGCATTAGGCTAATCTCTTAAAGGGGAAAGTGGGCTTTACAGAGAGACACACTGAAGAGACGTGCCAGTAAAAAGTAGGTAATCCAGACTGAGTTTGTTTCACATGCTGAGTGCTTTGTACAGCTCAGTGGGTTGTTTTTTTTGCAAACACTACACTTTTAATTAGAAAAGATTATACTTGATTAGAATTATAAGTTATTCCAACAAAGAACAGAGGTGTTGTTGCAGGTTCAGGCTTCTAGAGCTTTCGGAAATGACAGCTAATCAAGTATTTATATGTTTTAAATATCGGTGGATCTCATAGTTTTCTTTTTTGTATGACATAAAAACATGTCTAATGTGCGTCAAACTAACAGAGAGAGGAGGAAATTGTGTCAGACAGACAGAAAAGAGAAGTGTGATCAGAGCATCACCTAAGATTGTATTTAACTGTGGATGACTCAGTAATCTCACACACATGTACACACAAACACACACACACACACACACACCACTTAATCTTGTGTGTCAAGAGGACTGCTTTTACTTTCCATTAGCATGTCCCACGGGACATTATGGAGTGGATTAAATATGGTAACAATGTCCAAATAAAACATATGAAGCTTTATCCTGCAGATGTGAGGACAGGTGCATGTCAGCATAATATCTGGGCCACAACGGCTGCTCAAGCAGCATGTGTGTCTGGCTGAAACTACTGATTTTTATTTTGGCACCCATATTAACAACTTAGAACAGCCACACAGCCCACATGAGCAGCCCGGCTGCAGCCATGCTTCTTTTCCATTTTTTTCCATGTGGTTTCTTAGCTAAAATACACAAACTAATCTGTTGATAATCATATCATAGACTATTTATCAGTCAAACATTGCTGATATTGTAATGTTTTTCCTTCAGTTCTCTGTTAAAGTTCATCCAGGTGGCAGTCTATCTGTTCAGTGGTGTGTACCCATGCTCCTGTTAACTTTTTGGTTCAATTAATAGTTGCTATCAACAAAACCAAAACCAGCATCTACCAAAAAGGTTTGAGAAATGCGTTCATTAAACTTAAAAGCTGTGGTCTGTGTGTGTTGGTACATGCCAGCAAAGGTCATGTTTGAGATGCTCCACATGTTTCTGAAACATTTATTTTACTTTCTGACCAACAACACATGATGATCCATGGGTGATGATGAGGGGTTTCATGTGCCCTCTCAGGTCTGCTCTAATAATCCCCAGTATGAGAAACTCCCTTCCAGCAAATGAGCTAAGCTAAGCTGAACTGAGTTAAGCAACTGAGTGGGAACAGCAGGCAAACAAACTCCAGTTACAAATGAAATATTAAAGTGATATTCCACCGCTGAATAATAGTCCACTCAATATGTACTCACCTCTATGCTGATGTGATGATGGGTGAAGATCTTCAGTTCACAAAACAATCCTGGAGTTTCAGCAGAAAACAGGGTTGCAGCCAATGACAGTGAATGGTGACCACGGATAAAATGGAAAAAAAAACAAAAAAAAAAACCACAAAATGTGTCCATCCTGCTCTTGTGGTGTAATCCAAGTGTCAGCGAGCCGCGACATTAAAAATTAACCACAAAAGACACCATTTATGCCATGTTTTTAGCAGAAATGTCAACTGTAGCGTGTAAACATGGCGTCGATCTTTTATTAATATTTACATTTGGTCTCCATTCACTGCCATTAGCTGCAACCCTGTTTTCTGCTGAAACTCCAGGATTGTTTTGTGAACTGAAGATCTTCACCCATCCTCACGTCGGCATAGAGGTGAGTACATACTGAGTGGACTATTATTCAGCGGTGGAATATCGCTTTAAGGTTTATCAATATTTTATAACTTCATCAACTAGAATTACTAGAATTAGAATTACTTATTCAATGGGAAAGCATAAAATATTGACATTTGTGAAGCTGGAACAATGAAATATTTTTGCATGAAAAATGACAATTATCAAAATAGTTTTCAATTAAAGTGAAATAACCATGTGACTTGTTTTGACCCCTTGACTTGTTCTGAGTGGAATCATTGGAATTGTTAAAATGCAAACAATCCGATCCCTAGGTAAATTTAAAGACATTTGCTCAAGGCGTTCTGGAGATATCGCCTTCTTGTGAACGGCATGGATGGACATGACTCTCAGTCACTGACACTGTCCCCCGGATATGATGTCAAGATTCTGTGTGACATTGTTTCAGAAGCAAAGCATCACCCACATTAATAATATAGAATTGTTTTTTCCATTTTCTGCATGTGTTAGAAGCATAAATACACATTCAAATCAAGTGACATGTTTTGTGGCTGTTTTAAACATCACTGTAACCAATCTACTAGCACTGCTGTTCAACATGTTATGAGCTGTGATCAAATTTCATGCTTAGAAGCTTTCTAGTCTGAATAAAATGGAACAAAGCATTTAGTCCAACTGCCTAGCAAAGCTTTGGGTCTTCAGTTCATTCAAGGAACGTCAAAGGAGGAAGAGGAAGAAGACATTTTTAAAATAACCCTCCCAACCCTGGTAACAGTCAACTACTTTCAAACGTGGTGAGAGCAGCTGATGTTATTGGTTGTCACCAACAGCCAAGTGAGGCCCACCCAAACTCCCACTGCTAAATGTGCGAGTGCACTTGCACATTTCTCAGAGTGGATGTGTGTGCTCTTTGTTAGTGTGTATGTCTGTGTGTGCACTGATGTGCAGAGCTCACCTCAGCTCTGTAGGGCAGGAACAGGGCGGAGGCCAGGTTTCCAGTGATACCACTGAGGACATAAATGATGGAGATGCGGAGCCAACCTGCCAGCTTCTCCAGGTCTCTCAGTATGGACATCTGGAACACCACTGATACCACGCAGTGTAGCAGCCTACACACACACATACACACACACACACGTCTGAGAATGATACATGCAGTCTGAGCATTATGTCAAACATGCATTTTCTTGGCCTGTTTGTGTGCTGGTGGTAAAGGTAGACCTGAGGGATTTAGCATGTGCCTTGTATTAACACTAAGTATCAGTATTCATGAGAGTGAATGGCTCAGAAGTGCGGGGTCTCATTTAGAAATATTTACTTAGGTGTGAATCCTGAAGGATGCTGACATAATCCACAGAACACACCTCGTAATCATTCATGGCGATGATTCAAACGGCTCATTGACACAAGCTAATGTGTTTAACACGTTGTCACAGCATATTAAACATTCTCTCAGTGCTGTTTAGCTCTTATGAAGGGTTACATCTGCACTTGAATGGCTGACTCAGCTTAAATTTATCATTTATGTAAATATGAGACATTTTACAGTAACTGTGCCAGAAACCAAACATAAAATAGAATTACTGCCTCACAGTTGTGTCTCCACCAAACACGTCCGTACTCATATAATGTCTGTAGTGAGGGATTGAAGGAATTTAATTTATTGAGTGTAGAGATGACAACAATTAATGATCGATTAATCGTTGTTAAGAAATTGATATATCAAGTATCATTCAATCGATCTACTATCAAATTAAGACTTAAAATATAAGATATTAAGATTAAGAATGGATAAAGATTTAAAATAACTACCCCATCTTACTTAACAAATGTTCAAAAATATTTATGTGAAGAGAAATGACATGTTTGTGTGAGGATGTTTGTGCTCACCCAGCATGGAGGAACAGAGAGAGCCAGAGTCGGTAGAACTGATCAGGAACATCAGGGTTGAGGAAGGGCAACAAGCCGCACACATCATCCAGACAGTGGACCTGCACAGGAGTAGTGTATGGGTTCAGAAATATACTAACACATCAACAGACACACACGCAAATCACACATGCGCACACACACTACCTGTGAGCAGAGAGTGGCATCCTCATGGAAGTAACCACGCATGAATGTGCAATACTCTCTGGTCGTGATCTCACATCTGCAGGTGGGACAAACAAAACACAATTCAAATTGTTCATGACCAATGAAATGGCAGTTCAGCTGGCACCTAATAAAAAAGTGAGACATTAGGTGATATCTGCAGGCGGAAAGCATATCAGTCCATGTGTCTCACCTGCCCTTTGTTCCTATGCAGCACGGCCGTCCCTTGATATTACAGTCCATGTGTCTGTATCCTGTGTGGTTCCAGGTTTTGGGGTGTGTGCACATCTGGAGAAGGATGAATAACAAGCCATTAAACAGAAAATAATCTTTGATCTCTTATTTCTACTACTCTGCTGTTGTTTATCTCAAATACAGGAAGTATGACAGAAAAATATTTGTTTAAATAGGTGCAGTTGTAGAAGTTAGAAGCAGTGTGCCCTCACCGGCCACTGGGTGATGTCATCGGGCCATATATGAGGCTCTTGAGAGGCAGGCTCTTCACATACTCTGCTCACAAGCAACACAGGAGGGAAAGAGCCGATTTGTGGCACCATAATCACTGGGAATCACTCAAATGTCTGACATTCTAGATTTTTTTTGCATTTTCATACAAATGTATGAAATAATAATGTGGCACAATGATCACATCTATGTTCTCACCTGGGATCCTGGTGACAGACAGAACCAGAGGACCTGTGGATGTCATTCATGAATTCATTGTTCCATTTAATAAAGGTGGCCAGCGTCTCCTGTGTGGACAGTTCATTTAGAAGTCAAGTTTAGTGTTTCTTTCAAAGATTCACAAAGAAATTAAATTCATTGATGACTTGTTTTAATTCAATAAGCATACACTTGTGATGTGCTATTTTTCGTAGCTTTGTGTTGCGTACTGTGTCTGGTGTGTTCCTCTTTGTATAACTTCATGACTGGTTTGCACCAACAAGGATGAATTCACAAATTCTAAACTGAGGTTTAAAGAGAGGTTCAAATAAAATAATTAAATAAAAGCTCTTTCTTAATATTAACATAGTTTACTAGTTTGATGCAACATCATTTCAAACTAAACCATGATTTAATGAGGTTTAAAAATGAATCCTTGTTGGTTCAACCCAGCCTAACTGATGTTATTGTTCCGTTTCTTTGCTCTGACCTGCCAAGAGACTACAGATGCAAATTAGCTTTAGGTTATAATTTAGCAATCATGCTGACATCTGTGTTTTTCACAGACCCTTTTAGATAAACATAAGCAAATAAAAGTAGTAACTGCTACGTATACTCATGGAAAAGAATACTGAACATTGACAAATACAAATATCAATGTTAGTCTGTTCAACAAGATATCCTTTCTTTTTCCTATAAGCAGCGTATAAATATCTTTGCATTGATAAAAGTGATTTGTTACATTTAAATCTTGTTGCATTCATGTTTTCTTAGTGTCCACTTCACTGTTTCACATCTGCGTATCTATGAGGAGAAGCTTTAAAGCACAGAGAAAGAAATGTGTTGAGAAACTTGATGCAAAAACTGTGAGAAGGTATGCAAAGAATGGTGATTATATGCTTAGGTGCTTAAAAGCTCACGTGCAAATGTGTGTTTAGGAGTGTATGTGGTTTCTAGTCTGGGGATATGGCTGTGTGTTACTTAATTCATTTTTGATTGCAATTTGCAATTTCTGGTGCATGCTGACTGAATGTGCGTCTGCTCAGCTCAAACCACAGCTTTCACACACTGACAGGCTAATAAGCAAAGCATGAAGGTGCAGGACAAAGTGCTTACAGAGCAGTCGGAGCTGAGGGTCTGCACACATCCAGAGTTATCATTCTGAACACAGCAGCCAGACTCTCTCTCCAGGTCTTTGGCCCTCTGGATCAGCTGGAATATCTGTCTGTCCTGACGGATGCACGGTGAGAACTTGGCCCCCAGGTGTATCAGGTCCTCCTGAAAATTGAAGTTAATTATCATTAAAATGCAAAGACGTGGAAACACACACAAAGTGGAGTGATCTACTGGAGAGAAAAACTCAGAATGCATTCCTTAAATTATTTCTGGATGTAGATTAAACTAAGATACAGCCAGACATGGCTGTTCATTAACATACAGAGACATTTGTGCTTTGTCTCGGTTCACATACTTCTGTACACCTCCTCTTTTGAGTGCATAAGAACGTTCACATCAACATTTACGGCAAACTTAAGTGCACTGTGAGTACCCTGATGTTGTACTCAAAACGGCCAAAAAGTTGAGTGTGGAACGCTGGATGCTTCTCACCTTCAGCGGGCGCCATCTTGTCTACTTAGTGGAAGAAGCAGGGCTACCAAACCTGTGACCAAGGCGGCCCAGCTGGCTGAGGAAGCAGCCATGGTGAACATGGTGTTTTTTGTTGTCTATGTGTTTTGTATCTCTTGTGCTCTGTTCACTGCATCCTGGAGGATGGTAAGTCTGATATTTGCCCTTGTTATGTTTGTACATTTCCTGTTTAAGCAACTAAAAAAAATCAATAAGTACCACTATACTGTTGTTGGATTGAATCCACCAATACATTTATTTGGTTCAGTTTGTAAAGATTTGGTACCGCAAAGTCAAATATAAATCAACACATTGGTGCATTTTCAGCTGGAAGGAGGAGAGCCAGCTCATCATCGATGGAGGCTGTGGTGTATTTATTAACCTCCCGAGAAACAGCAGGCAAACAAAAGCATATAGAATTAAAAGGACCTTCATGTTGAATGAAGTGAAATTGAACATGAAGAATAAGAAGCTGCAATCAGCCTTTTTGGAAAGGGCACAACGGTTGTCCTCGATTTAAACAGCACTACTCTGTCAAAATTCACACACTACGCAAGTGAGTATATAATGTGCAAGTGACTAGACGTTGCAAAGTGTTGCTGATAAAATGGTGTGGGGAAAGAGGAAGGTCAGAGCTGGAGAGCAACAGTATGTGACAGGAAGTGCAGTAAGTGATTAAAGCAGAAAGACACAAACTAAAGAGGGTGTAACCGTGCACAAGACCAGGCAAAAGTGTCTGGTGTCACCCAGTGATACCCCAGACTGTGAAATTATATATATAATATTGCTGTCAGGTGGAAACTTTGCATGTCCAAAAGCATCACTTTTCAGTTTTAAAATATTTGAATACAGTGTCGTCAAGCTCACACGTTCTTTTTAATACTATTCAGTGGTTAAATATTTGTAAAACTCAGACTGACATAAAAAGAGACCAATAACTTTGATTTATAAAAACAAAAAAGGACCAAACATGTGAGCTGAGACTCACAGAGCTAGGACCAATCCAGAAGTTCTCCTGCTGGACATACTTGACACTCTCATAAATGCCTTTGTTCTTCAGCACCTGCAGAGGGCGACAGAGTGACACAGTTGGCAACAGACCTGCTACATGTACCAAAACATTTTACAGTTTATTTTCCAACGTTCATCCATGTTTTCTGGGTGGAGGATCATTTTAAAAACATAAATACCTTTTCTATTTTGTGTTTGCTAGGATAAAAAATTAGATAACTTTCTAGGTTGCTTTACATATTTAATGTTTTTATTAAACATTGAAACACTCAGTTTCACAAAGCACTAAGAAACCATTTTGCCATTATAGATACAAAGACATTCAGGTTCTCTTTATAGTAAAATGAAAACACAAAAGTAATTTAATTGATTCAGTGTTTTACAGCTGTGAACTTAACTCACCAGTTCAGATTTAGAATGTTGTGCAAACCCCACAGGGGCAAAACCGTATGTACAGCAGGCCAGCAGGGTGATTACTACGTGGACAAACGTGATCCAGTAGGTAAAGTAGGGCCTGAAAAACACATGAAACAGAAACACTGTTAATCAGACAAAACAGGTGAAAATCATAACTATCCAAAACATAACATCTGTCCCAGTGAAGTCCCAACTTCATTTTACAAGCAGAGATGCACTGATCCACTTTTTTCAGTTGTGATCTGACATCTCCTGATAGCAAAACCATGGCTCTTTTTCTTTTTCGTTGGCAATGTTGCTGTTGTTGTTATAATTATTTAATTATATAATATTAGTGTAAGATTTTGTTGTTTTGTTGAAAGCTGAAAAGTGCAGTGGCAGTTGATGTTGTTGGACTATTTGTGTTCACATTCATCAGTTTTCACCATCGGCAAAGTTTAAATTCATGCTCAAACATCTTTGACTTGTGTAATGTTGTCCTCCGACCATTGTGAGGTGCTGTGGGATTGTAGCTTATGACATACCGTGCCAGTTAGATTTGTGTCTGACCTCATCTCGGTTTGATCTCATGTCATGCACACAAGCAATGATAACCTAACGGGATCAAGGCAGCCGCAGTTTTTAGAGCCAGGCACTGCAGTCGCTCTCCACCAACTGCAAAAGCCTGATGGTCACCTGATCAATGAGCTGACAGGCTCTGATTGGCTCTTAGTTTTTACAAAAAAACACCAAGTATTGTAGGGCTGCACAGTATAGGTAAAAAAGTCATATTGCTAATTTTTTGACTGAAATTGCAATTGTGATATGTGATTTGATTAGTGGGAATGATCATTTTTCAGTTACAATTTTCAGTTTTACTATTATAATCACAATGATGTGATATTTATTGAGGTCTGAACCAAACATGTTTTCTTTCATCTGTAGAACAGGATTTTTAAGACCAGGTCATCCCTGCAGCACAACAGTACCTCAATATAATGCTGTTTTCTCACACATTTTTTCCTTTTCCAAAATATTGTTACTTGTTTGGTTGTGGTCCTGGGATTTGGATACTGCACTTGGCTGTACTACAATTAAGACAAACAAAAGAATCATCAGCAATCAAGAATACACTTTATTTCTTCGACTACAAACCAATACTATAAACTACAGGTAGCCTACAGATGGTCAAACAGGATGTCAATATTATTTCTGTCACTTCCTGTATAATCTGTGAAGGCTGATGGAAACTATTTGACTTGACTGCAGCTTTCTGTCTCGTCCTCCTGCTGCAGCCACCTGATCTTGTCTACTTTCCGGGCGAGGCACAGTGCATCTCGAACCAGCCTCGTTATTTGCATCATTACCCACAATGCACTGCTCAGAGTTTATGTTTACTGTTTCATGTTCCACAATGCAAATGTTACTTTTTGTTAGTATGGTACTTAGTAATATGCTTGTTCAGAAGATGGAGGGTCACGTAGGCTCTTGTCATTTTTGTGCCAGCCAGATGTATGATTGAGTAGGGATGAATTTTCTCTGTGGTAACTGCCAAGAATATGAGATGAAATTTGATGTCAATCTCTGCAAAGTATTTGTTGTATTTGCACTAGGGTAGCATTCAGAGAGCAGTTAAAATTAGCACAATTTACTAATTGATTATGTCAAACACT
This sequence comes from Lutjanus campechanus, assembly GCA_027495735.1. Lineage (NCBI taxonomy): Eukaryota > Metazoa > Chordata > Actinopteri > Lutjaniformes > Lutjanidae > Lutjanus > Lutjanus campechanus. Next base: position 9,060 of record JAJHUR010094277.1, on the reverse strand, counting down.
GTCCGAAAAAATACTCTGTGTATTAAGAGTCATTTGAAGCTGTTAATTGATGTTACAACTGGCAAATCATATTGTACATGCTGCTGAAATACGTGACAAACCGTGCAATACGAACATTGTTCATTAACCTTCAAACACTCATATCAATTAAATTTAAGGGCATCATAAAGAATGTGGTGATGGAGACATGTGCTTGTTTTTCTTGAGAGGTCCACTATGTTTTAATAGTTGTTCTTGTTGTTTTATTGTGGACTTTTGGCACATTAGCAGTGCTGGCAGCAGCAGCAGCTGCTCTGCCTGCAGGTTAATGTCCATATCTGTGCTGAATGTGGTCACATGTTGCTCCAGTCATTATATACCAGTTTATTCTGTCACAGTCTACAGTCAACATCATTTCTATTTTCTATATCAAAACACTACCAAATAAACAATTAAACAGCACTGGATTTACAAGCTGTCATCTGACCAACTTTGCTGATAAAAACATCCGGGTTTGGGTGGGCGATCGGGGCATTCGTGCTGGGAGAGAGCGGCTGCTGTCTGATGGGGCTGCAGCCCTGACTAGTGGCGGGCAACTGCATAACACCTTGGAGGCAACAGTTAGCTGGTATTGTAAAGAATAAAATATTGATAAATAGTTTGACTGGTATTTCTGCTGCTGACTAGCGAGGATGGCGACGTTTAATCATGTAGTCGATCTGTAGAATTTAAATCAGAACACAGATCAGTGATGTTGGTCCAATATCCAATGAGTGAGACACTCCAACGGTCTTTAATTACCAGGGATGAAGACTAAAGACTACACCTAAACTACTAAAACTCCTCGTACTGTTCTAAAGATTACTATAACTTGTATAACTCTTGTGACTTTTTGCTGTTAAAACTGCCTAAAGAATAGAACAGAACAGAGAAATAGCTGATTTCACTGTTAGTGTTCTTTTGCTGACTGAGACAAGTTAATTATTTCAAGTTTGTGAAAAGCTCACCAGTGTTTGCATGAACATCAGCGTGTGCTCATTACTGACCTGTGGCTGTGGAAGTCCTCCAACTGCTTCTGGACGTTGCTGCTGATGCTGGGTCGGTAGTGCCGGTTCAGCCACTTCCCCACAATGCCCATGCCGTACTGACGCTTCTGTTTGTCAAATGCAAAGTGCTTCACTTGGGAGGCGATGCGACGACCCCGGCGAGGGTGGCTCTTGTCGTGCGTTACTACTGGTGTCCTGGGCGTCCGAGACACGTCCTTACTGGGGTTGGGACAAAGGCAGATAGGTGAGATGGGAAAGGACAGAACACTGGGGTTTAGACAGATGAAACAGAAGAATATGAAGAGAAATTAAATGTTTGTGTGTGAAATATAATCGATACATATCACAAGAAAAGGAAGAAAACTAATTTAAAAGGAAAAAAGTCTGTAGGCAGTATATAATTTCTGCTCTTATTCTTAAACTTCCTATTTAATAAACATCACTAGATCTTCAATGATTTGACAATCGATTTGAGAGCTTGTTCATGAAAAGATGTCACCATTTCTTGATTCCAGATCTCGTGCAACAAAATTTTTTTCAGACTTTCCGAGTTCCTGTTCTGACCTGAAGAGATGTTCACAACAATTTTCCCTGTTGGGAAATTCTGACACCACATGAATGCGCTGTCAGCCCTGGGCTGTACAATTCATACTGCACCTCTGCAAGCTCTGGGTTAAATGTCTGCTGGACCCTGCAAACTCAGGGTTAACCCCTCAGCAGAGAAAGCATTCTTTCTCTTTCTTTCTTCACCTCAGGCTAACTGCTCCCTGATCCTGGGGTTAAGTGCAGGTCAGTCAATTCTAGAACTACAACCATGAATCGATTATTAATCAAATTAATCACCAACTGTTCTGATAACTGGTTTGAGGTTTTTTGTTGTTGTTTTTTCTTTAAGAAAAAAAAAGACAAAATTCTCAGTTTCCAGCTTATTAAATGTGAATATTTTTTGTTTTCATTAGTCTTCCATGACAGTAAACTGAGTATCTTTTGACATCTGAGGATGTTATCTTGGGCTCTGGGAAACAGTGATCGATATTTTTCACCATTTTCAGACATTTTATAGAATAAAAAAACAACTATTAATCGATTAATGGAGAAAATAATTGTCAGTCACTTCCTAAAGGTGTATTTGTGTATTGTATATTTACTCACAGGCTTGGGAACTTCTGGTCAGGCAGCTCGCTGGGAGCAATCACGGCAGATATAGGAGGCGACTCAAACACGTCATCAGCCATAGAGTACAACTCATCATGGGCATCAACCTACGCAGCAGAGCGAACGGAGATCACACAGGATGTGCAGGAAGAAAAAAAGATGAGATCAGTGATTAAATATTAGGCAGGCTTCATATGTGTTTAGACTGTTTGTATCGTTCTGTGTTTTCACCTGGTCTCTCTTAAAAATGAGACTCTGTTTCTCAATGAGATTATCTGTCTGAGTAAAGGTTAAATAAAATAAAATGAAATGAAATTAATTAAAGCAATATTCCATTTTGCCAGAATAAGCCACTCAGTATGTATTCGCCACTATGCCGATGTGATGATGGGTGAAGGTCTTCAGTTCGCAATGTTGCGCCATGTTTTTAGCAGAAATGTCAACTGTAGCATGTAGCCGGTAGGATGTAAACATGACGTCGACCTCGCGAGACTTCCGCACGTGCATCCATTAAGAGATATACGAAGTCTCGCGAGATCGACGCCATGTTTACATCCTACCGGCTACATGCTACAGTTGACATTTCAGCTAAAAACATGGTGTAAATGACGTCTTTTGAGGTTAATTTTTAATGTCGCGGCTCGCAGACACTTGGATTACACCACACAAGCAGGATGGAGACATTTTGTTTTGTTTTGTTTAACGTTTTATCCGTGGTCACCATTCACTGCCATTGTACTGGATGAGGCTGCTACCCTGTTTCTCCTAAAACTCCAGGATTGTTTTGTGAACTGAAGACCTTCACCCATCATCACATCGGCATAGTGGTGAGTACATACTGAGTGGGTTATCATGTAAAGTGGAGTATCACTATAAAATTAATTTAACAAAACACAACAAAAAATAAATCAATAAAATAAAATACAATTAAATAAAGTAAAATAAAATTAAATTAAACATAAAATACGTGACAAGAAATAAAATAAAATTACATTAACCAAAATTGAATAAAATAAAACAAGACAAATACAATAAAATAAATAAAACACAATAAAATTAAATAAAACTAAATGAAATTAACTGGGGCATCTGAGATGACAAGTAGTTTCAGAGTTGTATGTGTCAAACCATTGTTCTAAAAGGTTTTAATAGTTTTGACATATATATACTTATCAGATAGTGATGTTCAACCTCTAACCTTTGTGTTGCAGCAACTAACTATGTGGTAATGGCCAGACCAAGCTGCAGAGATGAGAGAAGAGACAAGAGGAGCGATAGAAAGAAATTTCGACATAAACAGAAGGAAATTGTGAGGAGAGATGAGAAATGGAGATGACGATGGGAGGCGATGTGAGAGGTTAAAGTGAGAAGTAGAGTGTGTGTCTCAACATTCTGTAAATGCTCAAACAAGAACAAAGAAGGACAGCAGGATGAAGAAAGAAGACAGTTGCTGAAAAAAAGGAGGCTGATGACAGAAGCAGACGAGCCGTGAAAAGTGGAGTACAGTAGTGGAGAAGTGTGACTGCTGACATACGCAGGAAGGGAAAGGAAGTTAAATTGCCAAAGAAAGTGGAAGCAGAGAGACATTTTGCTGTCAGTGCTCTAACAGCGGCGGAGTGGCTACTGACCTTGCTGAAGAAGAGTGACTCAGACACGTCTGCGGAGTCCACGGTGTCCTCGTCCATCCAGCTGGGCCTGGCAAAACTCCTCTTGGGGAAACTGCGACCTGTCTGGGAGCCTGCAAAACCACTTCGACCCTGAACGCACACACCACATAAGAGGTTATTTTATACATGCATAATGTTTCTTAGATCAGTTCTGCTCTACTTACAGTAGAAATGAAGTGATGATAATAAAACCTTTACGGGTATCTTTAACACTCAGCTGCTATTTTCTTCAAAGCCAAACATGCACACACATATGGGGGAATTTCCTTAACTTCGTAACAACACTGGAAAGATTTTAATTTATACAGTTACTTTTATTATGTTACAGTTATTATAAAGTAACTAAAGGTGTGCACATGCTTCACTATGCACAAGTCTGGATACCGCTCGAGTTCTTCACACAGTTTGTTGCACTACAATATGATGAGTGCTATTTATCCATCCATCCATCCATACTGTACTAGTGTGAGCTGCAGAGTTTTGGAGATATCAGCTGTACAGATGTCTGCTGTTTCTCCAGTATAATGGGACCAAATGGCACTCGGCAAAAAATATATATTTGAAAAACTCAACAGCAATCAGTCTTTCCAGAAATTATGACAGAACTACTTTCATTCTGCAGTAGAACCCTCAGGAACTACTTTAGAATTTACCGGTACTACTTTCTGTCCAATAGAAAGAAAGTATTTCCTAATAGTTTATAATATTAAGAAAATAGTTCATACCTGAAACTGCTCACAGCAAGATGCGTGGATTATCTGAATAACCAGGTCATGATTTATGGAAAGAAACACTGGTTTTGATTGACTTTTTGGTGCTTTGAGCACCACAAGCCGAGTGGCATTTGACCCATTATACTGGAGAGAAGGCAGACATCTCTACGACCGATATCTCCAAAAAAATCTAGATGGATAAATAGCACTACAGGCAAGGGGAAAAATATGTATTTCTGATTTTCGGATGAACTGTCCCTTTAAGTCAACAAAAGCATATGATTGGTCTCTGTGGAGTCTGGACTTTAGAATGTGAGAGGACTTCACAGTCACTGTGCACATGTTTTCTGAAACTGGGACCTCAGTACAGAAACGCTCTATGAAACCCTCTCTTATCTCAGTTTACGATGACATTTGGCATTTTTGTTATTACAGAAACATGTTTCCTAACTGCATTTAGGAAAAATCCTATCTTATCACAGGATATTACAGAACTGTCCTAACAAAAAAACAAAACAAAACAACAACAGAAAAAATCCAAAGTTATGAAGTTGGGATGGCATAGAACCTGTCCTACATTCAAAATAACTGCCAAAAATGAGAGCACTAATAGTGTTACAGATGTATAGGTATGACAATGAAGATGGACACCAAAAAGTTGAATGTATGAGTGAAAGGCTACTGAGACTGTAAAATGATGCATTGAATTTCCTGTAACATTTATTAATGGCTAAGTTATATATTGACTGCCAAGAAGGATTCATTTTGAATTTGATCAGTGCAATGTGTTGATCAAATTATTGGGGTTTTATCTCCTGCACCAACATGATTCATACCTCTGACTCATTGAAGCTAAAACTGAACTCCGGTCTTTTCTTATCCATTACCGAGCTAGCTCGCCACTGACAAGTGAAGTGAAACAGCCGTTGTCAAGGATACAGACAGACTTGTGTACATTCTAAACATAGATGCAGGTGTGAAAGGACGAGTGCCACTCGGATTTCTTCAGTGGGTTAAAGTCATGCAAAAAAAGGTTCATGCTCCCACCCCACCCCATCCCACACTAAGATGATTACGATAATTAACAATTATCTGGAAAAATGATAAAAGAGGAAAACAGAATTTGTCCCATCTTTGAAACTTAAGTGAACACAGGACAAGCTGGATAAGATTAATGAACATTGAACAGATTAATGACCAAACAAAGAATTGATTGGTTGGTAATGAACAGATTATTCCTTTTCACAGGAAAAGGAATTAAAGTCATGGTTGGTGCTGATAAAAAACACCAACCCAGTGCAAACAATAAATAAATTCCACTATCCTCCATGTATTCCTCCACTATGTGGAATACGTCATCACACACACACAGGTTTTCTGCTACTCCACCCACCCTCATAAGGTTGGATGCGGCTCGGATGCTCATGCGGGCGACAGACTCCCTCTTCCGCCTGGGGAAGCGGTGGTACCCGGAACGCTGGCTGGTGAAGGAGCTGAGTGAGGTGACACCTGGGGTGACGGGACCACCCTGAGGGATGTGGGGCGTCCTGGGAGAGCGACTGTCAATCTCATCAGGACAACGGAAGGCTCGCCCCCGTGCCAGGGGATCCACAATCTGCCAAAAACAAAGACAAGAGTCAACTGACATACAGAAAATATTATTATATTATGTTATTATTTGTAAATAGCCTCTCCAGTTTGGAGAGTAATTGCTTTTCTTCATTTATTATCGTATTAATCTGAATATCTTTGTGTTTTGGACGGACAGAACCAGACATTTATAGACATCACCTTGGACTTTAAAAACCTGGGATGGACATTTTTAACAATTTTATTATTTTATTACATTTTATAGACGTTACACACCTAGATTAAACATGACAATTAACTTCAGTCTGTAGTTGTTTTTTACTTTATAACTGTTAATAAATAAAACACTGTACAGGAGCAAGTAAAAACTGACTTTGGGCAAGTAGATTTCTGACTCACTGACCCAACTGGCAGTTGAAAACAAAACAAAACACTGGCACTGAATCCTGTTAACAAATAAGACCATCCACTAGTTAATTTTAAGGTCAGCCACTGCGTCAGATTCTCAGTGAAATCAGATGAAATGAGCCTGTCTTTAAGTTTTCTTGGACAAAGTTACAAAAATGTTATTTCTGATGTTATATTTTATGGTTTATGGCAGTGGAAGCATGACACTGTTTGTCCAGAGAGGTCTCCCAAATCCACAAAATATCTTTGTAGTAGCCTTAACATCTGATGTAATCAGTATGCGCTGTGCTGTGACAGCTGACTTTAAAGAAGAAGCAGTACTCTTAGGTAGAACTGCAGCTAACGGTTATTTTCATTATCAGTTTATCTGTTGATTATTTCCTCAATTAATCAATTCTTTGTTTGGTCCTTAAAATGTCAGAAAATGGTGAAAAATGTCCATCAGTGTTTCCCAAAGCCCAAGATGACGTCCTCAAATGTCTTGTTTTGTCCACAGCCCAAAGATATTCAGTTGATTGTCCTTCTGGTCATACTTTCAGGGTGTGAATGTTGCTTTTGTCTAAACATGGAGGAACTTAAGGACTCATTGAGCTGAGCCAGCACACAGCACTTTACATTTACTGCTTAACATCCAGTTTTTAACGGTCTAAAGCCTCTTTTAAACTTAACTTTCAACTCCTAGTCCTATCAGTACACAGCATCTTAAATATTTTTGAAATGTAATTACATGTAATATGTTTTCATTTTATGTCCATTTAGTGTTTTATATGTACTGTATTGTATTCTGTGCCACACACCAATGAAAGATACATTTCCATTATTGTTTGCATTGATGGACAACAAAGTTTTGAAACTTCAATAGAGAAGTAAAGACACCATAAGATATTTACATAATTAGAATTTTTACATTGTTTTCTTTAAAAAACTGCCCAAAACAATGAATCAATTGTCAAAATAGTTAGCAACTAAATTAATGGTCGATAACGATGTCATGGTTTGGGGTTTTCTATTAGTTTTTTCCTGTTTTATTTTGTAGTCCTGGTCCTCCCTCACATGTCTTGACTTTACTTCCTGCTTTGTCCCTTTCCTGCCCTTTTTGATTACCATTTGTTCCACCTGTGTCTGATTAGTTGCTTGTGTGTCTCTGAGTCCGTGTCAGTTTGTCGTTGTCCTCTGAGTTGAGAATCCCAGCCCTTTCTGTAGTTTTGTTGCCATTTAGGACGTTTTTTGGATTTTGCCAGCTTTAGTTTTCTGTGTTTTAGACTAACCCATTTCCCACCTAAGCCTTTTGTTCATTTACTTTTTTGTTGGTGAATCTCTTTGAACGCCAAAGAGAAAATAAAAAACAATCACTCAGATAATCGCTCTTCGTTAAAGTCTTACCACGTTTACACAGTTGACAATGTTGCTAGATGGAAAACATTATCACTGGCCTTCCAGATTACAAGAGCAAAAAAGCAGGTGAGAGTGAGCACAAGAGAAACAAAAGAAAAACAAAATGATGAGTAGACGTGTAGAGCTGTCTGACACAGACTGAGGACAGTGGCATGATTCATCTGGAACACAGATGGTCCTCGTCTGTCACTGTACAGCACTCCACTTTATTAAAGCCAGGTGCATTTTTTTCCTTTCTCATCACATTCTGCGTTCTTTCTTTTCGTTCCTGTCCTTCCAGACAAGTCAATGATATTAAATCGCCAAGTGTCATGATATTAAATCACACAGGTGGAAAAAGTTATTACTTGTTGGCTGGTTGTGACATTGAGTGGAAATAGAAATTCTCAGTGGACAGACATGGTGGAGGATGCTGTCTCTCATCCTGTTTCTTCTTGATGTCCCATGATGAGATGATAGGATCAGGATGTTAAGAAGCTTCTAAACAAATTATGTTGAATAAAACCTCAATTAGAGGTGAATAAATGGTCTGAGTGTAGGTTACTGTAAACCACGCAGTGATCATATGTTTCTATGACAGTAGAATACCTTGGGCATCTTGTGTGTGGCTGGTGAGTCGGGGCCCTGTTCGATGCTGGTGGCCGTGTCAGGCTCTCTGTACTGGGCCTTCAGCTTGCCATAGCGCTGACTGCAATGACGCAGGCTCTTCCTGTGCCATACCTGCTGCTTCGTCTCACAGTCTTCCCCGACCCCAAACCACTGGGCTGTATTCCTAGAGATACAGAAGACAACGTGTACAACAGTTCTTCTGTTGACATCTGGAAAATCTAAGACACTGCGTTCTGATCGAAGGCAAAGAGCTAAACACCTACTGATGCTTCTGGACACATCTCCAGTGATGTAGCTTGACTATATATATATAATAGGGGTGTAACAATACATGTATTTGTATTGAACCGTTTCGGTACACGACGTTCGGTTCGGTACAGGGCTGTGCACGGGTGAGTTCACGGGCCGGAATTTTTTTTTTTTTTGGCTCACGGGCCAGAAGTTTGTTTACGTTCCGCCGCTAACATGTGCAGCTACACGTGCAGCTACACGTGCAGC
>JAJHUR010094276.1:0-16538 GCA_027495735.1 Lutjanus campechanus | reverse complement strand
TATCATACATAATGGTTGTAGGCTGCTTTTGTATGTGTTCCTCATACATGGTTACTACCAGAGAGCAGCACAGAGTACACAGCTTTATGATCTTGTGTGTCTAGTTTTGCTCAGAGCTGCAACGCTTCTGGACAACTTTGCTTATGCAAGTCACATGAGGTTTCCACCAGATTTTGTGGTCGAGTATCACTCCCAGAAATTTATATTCATTTACTCTTTAAATAATAGCATTATTTATCATAATTTGTACCTCTGTATTTATTTTATGATTTCCAAACAACTTGCATTTGGTTTTGTTCAAATTTAAAGATTGTTTGAGTCAAACCACACCTTTAACTTACTCATTTATGTAGTGACCACCTCCAAAAGAGCCATTGAGCCATTTCAACACACACCTCTGATGCCATACCTTTCCATTTTATTTTTATAAGTTTAAGTTCCATGTGTCTCTGTTTTGTTTTTTTTGTTTGTTTTTTTTGTTTTTTTCTGATTCCTGCTCTTTTTCTCCTCTGGCAGGGTAAAGTGGCAGAGCGAGGCGACCACCACACCCTCCTCGCAAAACCACAAAGCTTGTACGCAGACCTGTGGAACACTCAGAACAGCAAAATCCTCAACAACGGCAGGAACTCGTCCAAGCCGCCGGCTGAGCGCCTGTCCCAGAAAGAGGAGGAGAGGAAGAAACTGCAGGAGGAGATCCTCAACAGTGTGAAGGGCTGCGGGAACTGCTCCTGTTGAGATCAGCTGCCACCTCCACATCTCTTCAAACCTCACGGGCGGCCTACGCTGGAATCTGCCAGAGTCTGTGCAACATTGGGGAGGGTAATGGGGTTAGGGGTACCAGATCCCCTCTACCCACGCCCACTTCAGCCAAGCCCCCCACCCATGTGACTCTCTCCTCCTCCTACTCGTGTGAATAAAGGCCACTGCTCGCCACAGTGAAGGAGGAGGAGGAGCAGAACAGGGAGCAAGTGTGTTTAGCACTGGCTGGTGTCCAGAGATGGAGCTTTTATGCCAGTTGCCTCAGCTGAAGCCAAGCATAAGAGACCTTGTATATCACATACGTGTGTGTAAGACATCTGTTAGTCAACATGGCTGCCCCCCCCTCCTCCTCATTTTTGACATCAGGTTTATTGACATCTTCCATTGCACTGGAAACAGATGAGAGTACACGTAATGACTTACATATGCCTTGATGTTGACATAAAATTTATATTGATTTAATTTTTTTAAATTATTTTCAAAATAAACTGAACCTATAGTTTGCTTTTTTTATATTAATTATGTGCACATAGTTTATTCTGCAACTAGGCGATCACAGTTAAAATACTGAGGATTGTTTGCAGTATGTGTTATTTTGCTCTATATCGTTTGAAGGCCGCTATTTCATAAAACAGATGCTTCAATTGGATTGCCCATGACTTCAACGCATGTTCTAAAAATATCAAAATTGGCGGATAATCAAGTCTTCTAGACGAATCGCAACATAATGTGGATGTTTGGGCTCTTGAACATACAGAACAGCTCCCCTGTGAATTAGCAGTATGTCACAGTCACATTCATGTAAATATAGCACTCAGAAGACACAGAATGACAAGAAGCAGCTCTAATAAATCATGAATGATTTTCACCACAATTGAAGCCACATTACAAGGCAGCAACTTGAGAGCCTCCTCTGGGAATGTTTTACAGTCATATCATTTAGCCTTGGTTGTCTTCTTATGAAAAGTTTTAACTGCGCTGAGACGGCTTTTTGGATTGTACGATCATGTAGAGACTTCCACCTGAAGGTTACATGTTAATATTTTAAAACTAACAGTTCATACATGTCCTCATTTTCTGAGGGCTGTTTTGGCTGTGATACGCACATTTTGTTAGAAACCTTGGTATAGTATTAAATCTATACATTTAAAAAAAAAAGATTAGTTGGGTGTCTTGTACTATTCTCACAATGTACCTTCTGTCTGGACTATGTTGACTGTGAGTACACTGAGGACAGATTAATAAATGTTGGCTTTTGTCTAAATAAAAAAGTGTGCATGTTGTTGTTCTTATCAGATATTTGTACATTTACAACACATACCGTATATATATAATTTATGCTGAGGATATCCCCCCTTTATAACTGGCCTCTCTAAGTGGTTAAAAGATTACCTTGGGGGGACACAAGGTGAAAAAATCATTCATGTGGCATAAAAATAGTTTTCTAATATTTTTTTCATTGGTTAAATAGTTTGACATTTTAGGATATGTGCTTATTTCCTCTTGCTAAGAGTTAAATGACAAAGTTGGTACCACACATATTTGTCCCTTCAATACAAGGCTTCAGTCAGCTGACGGTTAGCTGAATTTAACTTTTACCTTCTCAGTTTGTTTCTTTTTGAAACTGTGTTTTTAGAGGCCTAGAGAGGTAAAATTGCCTTGTTTTTAAAGGAATAGTTTGACTTTTTGGTAAAGTCTGTTATTAATTTTCCTGTGTTTAGATGAGAGTATTGATCTCATGTCTATTTGAAGCTACAGCTAGCAGCCAGCAAGGGAAACAGGTAGCCTCACTCTGTCTAAGGGTATCCAAATCCATCTGCCAGCACCTCTAAAGCTCACTAATTAACACTCTACATCTGGTTTGTTTAATCCATACAAAAAAATAAGTATAAAAATGGCAATTCGCTATTTTACAGGAGGTTATGTTACTATTTCTTGACTGAGCAGTTGCCAGGCAGCTAGCAGAGACAGCACACAAAACCCAATGGCAAATTGTTGTTTTTACACTTTGGTTATTAATTAAATAAACAAAGGTACAGCATGTTAATTAGTGAGTTTTAAAGGTGGTGGTAGGTGTATTTTGTTGCATTTGCACAGAACCAGGCCTGCCTGGGTTTGCTGTTTCCCCCTATTTTCGGTCTTTAAGGTCCAGTGTGTAAGATTTATGAGGATTTATTGTTTTCCATTAGTGTATAATCAAGAATAACTGTTTTTGTGACCTTAGTGTCTACAGAGGACATGGGTCCTTTCCATGGAGGCTGCCATGTTGCACAGCTATGTTTGTACAGTAGCCCAGAATGGACAAACACTGACTCTTGATACAGACTTTTGCATTTTGCACAAGTTTCACAGCTACCGTCAGTTCTCCCATATGCTTGGAAGGGGAGAGTGAGACTAAGTGTCAATATTCAAGTTCACTGCTAGATTACACAAATTCACACCTGTTCTTTAAGAGGTGAAATGATCTTGTATTAGGAAGGAATAGTTTGACATTCTGGGAAAGGCGCTTCCTCATTTTCTAGCAGTTAGATTGCTCTCATGTCTTTGAAGTCAGTCAGCAGCCAGCTATTTTAGCTTAGCATGAAGACTGAAAATGGGGACACAGCTAGCCTTACTCTGCCAGCAAAAAACAAAATATAAAAATGACAATTTGATGTTTTACAGGTGGGCGATTATTTGAAACTTCAGGTAGTTACTGGTCCCAGCCATGAAATAGTTCAGTACATAAACCTCCAGCAGCAAACTGTTATTTTAATGAATAAAACAAACAAGATATAAGGTGTTCATTCATGACTTTTAAAGATGATGGTGGTGGTAGACGTATTCTGTTACCCTTGGACAGAATCAAGTGATTTGTTTCCCTCTGTTCCTAGTTTTAATGCTAAGCTAAGCTATCCAGCTGCTGGCTCTTCATAATTATTGTGCTGATGTGACAGTGGAATGGATAATGTCATTTAATCTCACACCAGAAAGCGATTAAGTGTAATTTGCAAAGTCTTGAGGCAACAGTACAGTACGAAAACTTTTATAAGGGGTTGTAAATTGATGTTTTCTTGAAAACGTAACACACAAAAATAAAAAGCATAAAAATCTTAATTTCATGTACATTGCGATCTGGTTATTTTATCTATTGAAGTACCTATTGTTGATGTTGTAGATTGCCACACTCTCCCCTCCCAGTTGCTGAGGAGGAACCATGGCGGCAGCAAAAACCGTGGAAGGTCCCTTCAGGAGCTGGTGTTCGGTTTGTCCATTTTGAGCTACTGCAGAAATAACAATTCTTAATTTCAGATGATTATACACTAATGAAAACATACTTAAGAATATTATATTCCATTTCGGCCATATTCAGTCAGTAAATCCTCATAAAACAACGGCTGTTTAAACGTCTCAGCTGAATTTGTATAAATTGTACTATATCATACTGATAAAGCAATAAATATTGAATAAAATTACACATAATGTGACACAATCATGTCAGTGTATCTGAAAGTTGATACTATATTTTATGTTCAGAAATGATCTTGCCTTCAAATGCAGGCAATTTTCAACACATTTTCAAAACAATGGTAATAAAATGTGTATTAATTCATTCTTAAAAGTAAAACTGGTTATAGTATATTAAGTCTGTGTAACCCATGAGGGCAGTCAAAGAAATATTTATTTATTTATATTTATTAAATATTTATATATTTTATTTTGCAACAGATTAACAGATTATTGATTCGTCTTCCCTTCAATATCAACACTGCCTCATTGTGTTCATTGTCTGGTGGACAGAATGACGGTGGATCTCCCTCCAGAACCCCTGCAGCTCCACGGATCCTCCTCTGGGACCAGACGCATTAGACGACACTTTTGGCGAGGCCTTCCGGCAGGATTATAATTGAAACCGACAATAACAAAAACATTCACATAGTGTGACAGACCAAGCCCTGCTGCGCTGCATAGTGAGGCCTCCACCACCTCCTGAGGAAGTCACACATTATAGATGAAAGTAGACTTTGATAGAGCCCTGCTTAAAAGGAAAGCAACTGGATGATTACTGGTTGGATGGGTTTCTTTTCATGCGTCAGATGTCCAGGCAGATGAGTTGATGTTAATGGCGTCCTTCTAATCTAACCTAGGAAGAGATTACGAGACTATTCATTAGCGACTCCCAACAACGTTCAGCTGCTGCCCCTAACAGGTTATTCGCTAATTATTCAGTGAACATAATTCACTATGATCTGCCCGGATTCTGCAGAGAGAGCCTCAGATATTACACACAGCTGAATATTTTGCTTTTCCCCTCTTCTTTGCTGAGGCAAAGCTTTGTGTGTGTGTCTGATGCGGTCAAGGACATAACTCTCTCAAGTATTGAAGTTACTGAGCAATCTGAGATGGACTTACACAAGGAGGGTGTTTGCTTTCTGGCTATTTATGTTTAAAAATTGAATCGCAGAATCTATCGTTCACTGACCCTTAATTGTTCTGTGTGTCGTGCATGTGATTAGTGCTGTTGTGAGCTGTTTGTCTGCATGTCCTCGGGAGGTAATGAGGAAGCCATCTCCCTGTTTACCATGCAGCATTCTGCAGGCGCAAAGGAAGACAGGCACACACACAAAGGCCTTTAATAACGTCCTTAATATGGACCGCAGCAGGAGAGTCGGCCCCTAATGCAAACCACGACCTTCTGCTGAAGGAGAGATTTTCAAAGAACTTGCTTCTGATGAGCAGATAGGATATCTTCTTATTGAACCCTCTGTTTCTGCCTGTACATGGCTGCATCTGGTGATTCAGTGACGGATTTAATATGTAGATCCTGTAAACAATGCCCAAGGAGCTGCATCCATAGTCCCATGAAAGCTGCACAGGTGATGCGAGGGGTTCAGCCACACACGTCAAATCCCCGTCGACCCTTCTTTGGCCTGTTACTGAAGTCCGCCGTGTTCTTTCTCATAATGATAACGGGCGGAGCAGGCTGAGACTCAAGGCAATCCCTCTGCACCAGACAGTCAGCTCACTCCCATCCCACTACAATGGAACTAGTATGTGGCCAAGGGCGTCTACGCCTTGATAAATATGCATCGGTGCCTCAGAGAAGATGTAGTTATTTCCACCGTTTTGTGTGGGAGTGTAAATTTATGTGCGTAATCCCTGTGTACTATATCAATGCTCCTGGTCAAAATGAGAATGAATATTCACACATGTGTGCACTTGCACACACAGGGCTCATTCCTTTAAAGTCAATAAACATGGATATAGTGGTATTACCATCTCTGCACATATACAGTAAGCTGCAGATGATGCAACCTCTGAGCAGAGCGGGGATGATCGAGACCACACATTTATAAAATATGTGCGCTCACTGCAGATACAAAACTTTCAGATCTCTCATGAATTTGAATGTTTTACACTCACTGGCAAAAAGGTCTTTATTCCTTTTCTAGAGCAATTAAAACTGAATCTTTTCAACCTTCATTTGACACTTCTGTTTTTGATGCTAACTATCAGAAGTGTAGACTTAAATCACACGACTTGAACTCAAGTCAGACTCGAGTCACTGAATTTTTGAGACACAAAAGACAGAAATGCAAATAAACAGCGTTCACTACTGTTGATTACTTTGTTTGAACCAATTAAACAGCATTCAACTTGCAGGAGACAGGAAGAACTAACATGCTACTGAGTGTCAGTTTGAATAAATGATACCAAAGATATCATTAGTACAAAAGTACAAAAACTAGAGAGTTAACAAAAAACAAACTGCTGTATGCAAAATGTGTGTGTCGAAAAATTACAGGCAGAGACGAGCTAATGTAAAGCTAACGTAAAGTTAAGTAACTTTGTAAATCAGTGAGGCTGGAAACTCGCTGTTACATTATGAGTTGTTTAATTCTTAAAAAAAGTTTAGGACTTGGGACTTGACTTGGGACTTCTGTGGAAAAACTTGAGACTTGTGACTTGCAAAACAATTACCCACATCTGACAACTAGGCAATAACTTGAGAAGTTGCATCTCCCCAGCTTTGTGAAATTTGTTAACTGTAGAAAACCTATTTTTTGTGAAGATGCTACTGGCAGGCATACAAGCAGAAGCTGAAGAAAGTCAAAGTTGCAAGTCACAAGCAAGTCCCAAGTTGCAGTGGTGAGAATCTAAGTCAAGGTCTAAAACTATAATGTTATAGCTCTAAAACAGAAGTGTAGTGGCTTAAACTTAACAGAAAAAATACTGCTCATCTTATGTAATTCCAGTCTCCTAAAGCCTCGACATGCTGATCACACATGGTCACACCAGTTCAGTGCACGAGAATGTGTCTCCAAGTAAGAATCTACAGTGAAGATGTAGGCTAAAAACATGGTGTAAAAGATTTCAATTTCAAGTCAACTTGGCATGTCATAGCTTTACTAGACTTGGATTGCACCAGACGAGCAGTATGGAGGCATTCAAAGTTTTTTCTGTTACTTTTTTCTTGTTTGAATACTGGAAACCAGTCACTTCCACTGTTTGGGAGATTCTGCAAAACTGTTATCCTGTGGAACTCCACACACAACTTCAACTGGTGTGAAGGTGAGTAGGTAATGACTGAATTTTCATTTTTGAGTGAACTATGCCTTTAAGTCTCGAGACATGAATACAAAGTCAAAGTCATGCTGAATCATTTATCAGTGTTAGTCAAGCAAGTCTCAAGTCCTCAAATTTGGGACTCAAGTGAAGTGATGTGACGCGAGTGCCTCACGTCTGCATATGAAAGATGGAGACTGAAACCTGTAGAGCTTTAAGCTACTAAAAGGGAAGAATCAACCCAAAAATGATAAATGCCCTGCAGAGTTAAAGTTGTGTTCATCCGCTGATTTGGGACAACAAAGTCACAATCTCCACGTCTAAGATGGAAACCAGAGCGCGTCCTGAGCCTATGATGTCATTAGATGTCACAGGTGACCTGACAGTGGATTGGTGACTGAATCTGTGGACATTTTTTAAACTGTAACTCTGGTGGCTGTGAATCAGAAAATGTCCCCATGTCCCAGTAAAATGACTGCGGCTGCTGTCAAAGAGTCCCACAGGAGTTGTTCCATTATTCACTGTCTATGGAGCAGCTCCGGGGTCTGTGCCTGGATGACATCATCATAACTACTGTCGGCCTCTCTGTGGTTACAAAACAACCAATAAAATTCACAAATTTATAGTATTAATTAGTACATTTTTATTAGTAAAACATTTTCAAAACAAAGTAAGTTGCCTTTAATTTTTTTTTATTACTTTATTGCAATAATTAAATGTTCATCATTCCAGACAATTGTTTCTTTCATGTGCACTGTAAAATTTTAGATTTTTTGTATAAATTAGATAAATTAAAAGACAAAAATTAAATGACACAAACTCAACTCGACAACCACAAAAGAGTACAACTTTTTTGTTTTCACAGTGTATAACGCTGGTACAGTGGTACAGAAATAACTTCTACTTTAGGATAGATTTTCTGTTTAAGGGTTTGATTTTAAATCTCTAAAAGAAAGGTCACGTTTAGAGCTGTGCTTGCCACTAATATAATTAGTCACACATTTATGAAACACCTTTGAAATAAAATGAAACAAAACTCCCCAAAAGCTAAGTGTGCCTGGTGTGTATATGGTGCTGCAAAAATCTCTAAACTATCAAACTGGATGAAATGCCCGAGGGCGAGGCCCTGGTGAGGAGGATATACGCGTTTGTTCTGGTCGCGCCCTGTCATTCACTGGTCTTTAAGACTTTTAGATGGATTCCCATGAATCACTGTGAACCTGGGTGTACATTTCAGGACGGCGTTTTGAATCAAACTCACCTCATCTCAAACAGAGCTGACAAATCAGACCAAATGGGCCCTTCTTAGACTGTTTGGTCAGGCACCGTGATGCTAATACAAAGATGGATGCATGCAGGTTACGACTGTCATAATCTTATTGGAGATTTCACACCGGCTGTCAGACCTGGTGAGCGTCAAAGCCTGAAATTTCAGCATTTACATTCAGCTCTCAGCTCCTTACAGCCTTTAATTTTACATGGACTTGAATGCCAGAGTCACCTCCTGTCGATTTATTTAAACTTTAAACAGTGTTAGAGAGAATCTGCCCATTTTTCACATTTAATTCAGATTAACGCTTCAGCTGCTCAGCCTGGGAAACCTTCACTTTATTATTATAATGTAGAACATTTTATCACCATGCCAAGTCTGTCAGTATATGCTTCTGTCATTCTGTACAGGCCTGTAATGCTTTTCAGTGCATATCCTTACCTTGACATTAACTCTATTCAACATTTTCCTGAATTTCAAGTTCAGTCTTGCCTGACTTTCAGACGTCTTACTGCACCTAATATGATGAAAACTCAACTTAGTGCTGTTAGTGTCATGAAAATAATAAGACACCAAATATAATAGACAGGTACCTAAAATAGATGGACCAATAATTCATGAGGAGCAGAGCATTTGGTCCAGTAGTACATACTGATCCAGTTATCTGTGCTGAAAGTCAGCAAGACCTATCGTCATGAAACATTTAAACAAAAGTATACTTACATTTCTCATACTGTGAAACAAGTGTAGGCAACATAACACAGGGGCTTTTGGAAGAAAATTATGTATATAACTCATTTATACACAATGCACATCCTGTAAAACCAAAAACACAGGTACATGGAGAATTTGAATCTGTAAAGCTTCCAGCTGTTATGGACAGCTGCTTGGACTTGTTAGGGATGCTGTTTCTCTGAAAAGCAGAAATGCAAACAATGTTTCACTCTTTGTTTCTACTTTCTCCTAATTTACATTATATGTTTGTTTTTTTTAATCCTATAAATATGTGCACTGCAAACAGCTGTTAACGGTGAGTTTGTATTTTGAGTTTTCATAGAGTTTGTAAAAGGTATGTACAGTGGTTTGGGGGAAGAATGTGTAGGTTGTTTTACTGCATAAACAGTTTATGTTATTTTAAAGGAAAACTGTTTCCCCAAAAACAATGCATATATTCATACCAAAATAATCCTTCTCAATCATCTCCAGTGACCCACCAGAAGTGTGTGAAGACACCTGTGTGAGAATGAGACTCACTAATCAACTATCTAGTGCTTTTACAAACAGCAACTGACAAATCATATTTATTCTACCTTTAATAAATTCATTTTGAGTCAAACACTTAAAAATGTATTAGAATTATTTTGCACTAACTGGCTGAAAAAGTGAAAAATACTAGTATTAAAAACTCATTTGTTAACACCAATATAAAGCAGCTAAAGCAGTAATTTAAAGCAGCTACTAGGAACCTTTGTTGATTTTGGAGGCCCAGGGGTTCCTCCCAGTGTACTGCAAGCCTGGTGGGTCCCATCAGGCCTAAGTTGACCCCCCACCAAGCCTAAGCACCAGGGAATTTTATTTTCAGGACATGTTAAGATGTTTTTAAACAACAGATACAGCTGGAATTTTAGATGTATTGGTTTCAAAGCATGTGTGACCATAAGATGTCTGTCAATTTAAAAGATAATTTTACATGTTAAGAAAGTCACCATCTCCAAGACTGTGTCGATCTTTTGTAAAACTCTGTCAGGGTCCTATATGAAATCTGTATTTTAGGCTTTTTAAAATTCTCAATTCCATGATTCCAAAAATAAATGAATGAATGAATGAATGAATGAATGAATGAATGAATGAATGAATGAATAAATAAATAAATAAATAATCTCCTCCCGCTTCTTTTTAACTGGATACTACTCACCCTAACTTTGCCTGGCAAAATGTAAACACATGCTCTTCAGGTCTACGCGCCATAAATAATTACATCTGATTTCAAAAAGAATCCGACCCAGTGGCAGCCACTCACATTAAATAAATGTATAGAAATACCTGAGCTTCTCACTGATAGCTTGAATAGTAGGCTACATATACATGCTGAATAGTACATATAGAGGCATCAGTATTAAACTGATACTGTTTCATAACCAGTGAAAAAACTCCTTGTAGTACATTTAAATATAGTAAAGTACAGTGTATTATTTAGCATATTTTTACATTAAAATATCTTTATTTTAGTTTAATTTTAAAGAGAGTATTTGCTTTATAGCTACATTCACTCATGAGGTTGATGCTAATATATTTTAAATATGTTGCTTTCCTTTAGTTTACTGCCGATATTTTACGTTATTTGAAACTTGGTGTACATTTGCTGCTATAAATGTTATGACAGCCTTTATGATAATGACATTATCTGTGGTGATCAGCGCTTTTTAAATACAGATGATGGATGGCTGCCATCTTCAGTGATAACTTGTATGGTTGAGCCCTTCATTTCATATTACACTCATCGCTCTGCAGTAATGATTACCTCTGTTTACTGTAAAGACATGAAGAAACTCTGTAATTATAGCAGCATGAAAATGTTCTCCTCTTGTCAGCCTTGAGTTTGGTTATCAACTTGTTGTGTATCAAGAGAAGCTCTAAACCAACTTATCTCCTCCATACAACATCTTTAATGATGACAGCAGTTGAAAAGGTATTTTAAGAAACGTGGGGATAATTTCTGTTACTATGGAGTCACTACTGAGTCTTCGTGTACTTTACATGGAAACTGAAAACACAGTTAATGACATAAATGCTACTCATCTATTTCCAAGGTAATTTGCTATGCGTGTGTGCATGTGTGTGTGTGTGTTTATACAGAGTTATAGATAGATACTGCAGATCAAGATATGCAAGTGTTCATTTTTATATGCATAGACTTAAAGGGAAAGTTCACCCTCAAATCAAAGATTTTTTAAATTTTATTTATCTGTAGTGTTACTGATTTATTTGGATTGTTTTGGTGTGAGTTGCAGAGTTTGGGAGACATCAGCTGAACAGATACCTGCCTTCTCTCCAGTATAATGGGACTAGATAGCACTCTGCTTCTGGTGCTCAAATTGCCAAATATATACATTTGGAATATTCAAAAACAATGTCTCTTTCCAGAAATCATTGCACAGTAGGAAGTGTGCGTCTACTCATGGACGAGAGGCTTGTGATGTAAACATTAAAGGCATCCTCCTCAGCTGAGCTGTAACATTAGCACAACTGAGCTAGCAGTGATACGGTTGGTGGGTATAGTTCAGTAGAAAGTTCCTATATGAAACTGCTATGGATAGATAAAGTGCATTAAACAATAAACCTATACAACAAACTCAATAAACAAATACTCAAGCAACAAAAAGTAAATACAAATGTTTGTAGGAGTAGGAAGAAGTACACTTGCTTCTTCATTCCCCTTTTCAACTATTCATCATAACTCATACAATTTATAAATCCCCATTTCCATTTACAGCCAAATACAATTTATAAAATACAAAAACTAACTACTATTAATATGCAACCCTATGTAAAACCTTATACAATTCATAACTAGTATAAACAAATATCCCAATTCAATAACAACCCAAATATCCACCTGGTGTCAGTAAAATAAAACTTTAACAGTTAAAACACATTCTCATCCACATATGTCTTTAGAATTTTTTTTTTTTTTTTTTTTTTTTTTACATCTTTTTAAACTTGTTTATGTTTGTTCTTCACCCCACAGACTGATATGCACATACCTTTCATTGTTGTACAAACACTCCTCTCTATTTATAAGCTTGCTCACAACAAAGTCTGTGGACTATCTTGAGTAACCGGGTCATGATTTCCGGAAAGAGAAATTGCTGTTGAGGTTTTTCAAATGTATTTTTTGGCACATTGAGCACCACAAGCCGAGTGACATCCAGACAACTCCAGAATGCTGCAAATCACGCCTGAACAATCCAGCTGAACAAAAAGCTCTACAGGTAAGAGGAAAGATGTATTCAGCACCCAAAGTGCCTCCAAAATGACCATAAATTAGAATCAACCACTCTCGAGATAAAAAAAAACTTTATTTATAACTTTCTTGAAAGCAGGCTTCATTCAGTTGCTGTTGTATTAGACTGTATTTACAAATGAATTCACAACTAAATGTGTGTTAGTTGTCATTTGTGCTCTAGTTTGTTGTGTTCTACATAATCCACACCTGCATGCACGCTGTATGGTTAATCTGGAAACAACAGGATGGAATGAAATTATGTTGTGTTTTTTTAAAGAAATCTCATTTTACTGCTTCTATTATCTATCTACTGATTTTTTGTTGAACATAAAGTAGAGACAAGTAGCCAACCAGTGTAAAATAACATGACGTGGGTTTTCCTCTTGTCCTCCCCAATATTTTGAGTCACCAGTTGCCGCTGGTTTGCATGTGTGTGCGTGAACGGAGAGATCAAATTCAGTAACAGGGAATACCGATCTGTCTTTACATGTCATACCAGTAATAATATGAGACTGAGCAGCAGTAGAAGAACAGTTTTATTAGAGGCAGTTACAGGTCAGTCATGTATTCGCACAACCAGGAAATCAACTGTTAAGTTTGAATAGTTTAGTTTAGCACTTGATTGTATTACACACAGGCTTACAGACTTTATATGTTAAGATGTGAGTATTTTCTCTCTCTTTTTTTTTTAACTTCTATGATAGTAAACTGATTATCTTTGGGCTACAGACTGCAGGTCAGACAAAACAAGCTGATTAAATATGTTAACTTAGGCTTTTAGAAAACGTGATGGGAAAGTTTTCACTGCTTTCTGGCCTTTTTAAACCAAACAATTAATCGGTGAATGGAGGAAATCGTAGTCAATAATGAATACAGCAGACCTTATGGTCGAGGATTTTGTCTGTCAAATCAGGGAATAGATAAAAATGACCATCATAACTTCCCAGAGCTTATGGTAACGTCTTCAAGTGTCTTGTTTTGTCCTACAGTCAAAAACCTGAAACATTTTCACTGTACAATGATGTGAAACAGAGATATCATCACATTGTGGGACCAGCAAATGTTTCGTATTTTGCTTGATAATCATTTGATCGATAGTTAAACCTTTATAAATCTTTCAGTGTAAATTCAGGTGTCACAGCAGCAACAGCAATGAGGATGAAAAACATGAGAGGTAAGAGTACAGAACCAAAACAAGATACAAAGAATAATAACAATGAATAATAATATGTACTAACCTCTTAATGAATCATATTTTTCATTAATTGTATTTCTCCTTTTTCTCTAATCACATTTTTGAATTGTATTATATTAGACTGTCCTTTTTTCAGAGAGATCGCTGACTGTCAGTCATTATCTTATTTATCTAATTTTACCATTGTTATAGAAGTGATAAGCATATGTGTAAGTCATTGTGGTAGTAATATGTGTATATCTATAGCTATATATCTATACTATATGTCATTGTTACTATAGTGATAATGTACTGTTTTACACTTTGTATGGTCTAATATTGTCCTTAACACTTTGGCAATATTGTTCACAAGACACTCTTGCCAATAAAACACATTGAATTGAATGTCATTAACAAACTGAGTGAGTGAACATGTTTTTAAACATTCTATCAATAAACATAAATATGTACATATTTATAGGCTATCAATGTCTGTCTATAAATAGAGGCTATCAAATGTGTATTTATGACTGATAGCATAACAAACTAATAGTAGTTCAATCATTCATTTTGAAGGACAGTATATGAATGACTTCTTAAGTAAAAAGTACACCATGTACAGCCAAACGCTGGTGTTTGTGTTCAGGCGTGCGATCCACTGACTGACATGTTTATGTTTATCGTGTAGCTGCACTGTGAGCTCTGACATAACTCTGCTTTGTAACTTCAGAAAATGATCCACTGACTATTAACTGATACACATCCATCAAGTCACTATTCGGCTAGAAGTTCCCCACTGTATATTGGATTCAAATGATTTGAATGTAGGGGAGACTGGGGGAATTGTAACGGGGCCAACTATAACACACTTAATGCTTTCAATCAGAAACAAGCTAGAGTGATGACACTTTCAACAATAAAATATTTGGGGCTATGAAGGCTACTTTTTGGATGGACTATTTTTCTGCTGTTGTCTAGAGTTTAAATGTCTGCAAATTTTAACTTCTGTCAATTTTTATTTATGCTAATTTATGCTTTTTTATATTCTATGCTAATAAAGGTGTTGCTAACTAGCATACGAGATTTTTTTTATCATGGCTGCAATTAATTTTGTAGTTTTGACAATTACACTTTTAACAATTACAATTGAAACAATTACAATTAAAATCTAATTACTAGTAGCCATTAGCCATTAGAATAGTTTCCTTGTCTTCTGCAAAAGAAATAAACTTTCCCTTTGAATACATACACTGCCTCACATCTATAAAGGAATTTGAGTCGTATATAAAAAAAATCTTAAGTAACATTATTAGGTACAACAGCAGTAATATGATTACTTTGAGGTATTATTCAGGATACACTGTGTTAATGACCAAGTTTTGTCACCACTGCTCGGCATCACATACCGAAGCACAAGGTATCCATTAGCAGCTGACATGGCCAGAACACGTGCTTAAAGCGATATTTCACCCCAGAATAATAGTCCACTCAATATGTACTCACCCCTATGCCGATGTGAGGATGGGTGAAGATCTTCAGTTCACAAAACAATTCTGGAGTTTCAGACTTCGTATATCTCTTAATGGATGCTTGTGTGAAAATACTGCGAGATATATGAAGTCTCGCGATACATCGATGCCATATTTACATGTTACCTGGGAGACTACAGTTGACATTTCGGCTAAAAACATGGTGTAAATGGCATCTTTTGTGGTTAAATTTTAATGTCACAGCTCTTGGACACTTGGATTACA
The DNA here is from genome assembly GCA_027495735.1 of Lutjanus campechanus. Classification (NCBI taxonomy): domain Eukaryota; kingdom Metazoa; phylum Chordata; class Actinopteri; order Lutjaniformes; family Lutjanidae; genus Lutjanus; species Lutjanus campechanus. The sequence goes on along the minus strand of JAJHUR010094276.1, from coordinate 1,029 downwards.
CCGCATGAGCAGGATGAAGACATTTTGTGTTTGGTTTTTTTTCTTTTTTTTCTTCTTTTTTTTCACATTTTATCCATGGTCTCCATTCACTGCCATTGGCTGCAACCCTGTTTTCTGCTGAAACTCCAGGATTGTTTTGTGAACTGAAGATCTTCACCCATCCTCACATTGGCATATATTGAGTGGACTATCATTCTGAGGTGGAATATCGCTTTAATGCTGTGAAACGGTCACAGTTTGTGAAGGTTTAGGCACAAAAACTTGGGTAGATTTAGGACCTGTTTTAAAACCAGTTTGGGGTTACAATAAGATGTCACATGATGTCACTTAAGCGAATCACAAGACAAAAGCGTCATGTGAGGCTTGTAAAGTTATGTGCTTGACAACTTTTAATAACATTTTGGTTTCCACGTCCTCCATGTGTGGACTTCCCCCTCTTTATACTGGGTTACCAGTCTGGTGCGTCTCATGCGTCCATGGATGGATTTACATTGAAGTCACTTGAAAAGCCTGGTGTTGCTTCCAGCCACTAACAGGTACTCTGTGACTGTACGAGTTGCCAAAGGGTGGTGACAAATTGCCAGTATGTGACAAGTTTGGAATGAGAAGGGGCTGGCATTGCTTATTTTTTTCAGTGTTACAATTGCCCCTAAGGACTGTTAAAATTACCCCTTATTTCTTGCATTAAATTTAATATTATAGTCTTGTCCTTATTTATGAAAATATATCATCTGTACTATTAATGATTGCGTACGTGTTTCTGAGAATGAGAATAAAAAATATAAAGGTCTCAATTGCTCATTGATTTCCCATTGATTTGTCATTGATGTCTCTCTTCTTTTACAGACAGAGACCTCCTCTCTCCAAATATTGCCTCCAGTCCGGTGAGTGTTATGAGTGGGCCTATCATCATCCAGCACAGGCACACTAACATGAGTAGCATATTCATTATTCATGTCATTGCAGTTGCCCTGTTATGATACAGTCCTGTTTGGAGTGGGCTACCTGATTTGCTCAGCGCGTCCGTCA
>JAJHUR010094275.1:0-11152 GCA_027495735.1 Lutjanus campechanus | reverse complement strand
CTTCTTCTTCTTCTTCTTCTTCTTCCTTTGCTCCAGGTATTCTACAGGTTTTCACCACAGAAGAAGAACAGCAGGCGAGGGGGCAGAGCTTCAGTCTGAACATCAAACAGGAGGAGAACGGAGCTTCAGGACCACAGTTCACACAAAGTCCTGATTGTCTGATGGAGGGCTATGAGGACGAGGACAGTTCTTCATCCAATCAGATCCAGTGCAACAGAGACCAGGACATCCTCTCCACCCAGTCCAACAGGCCTGGACAGACCTGCTTACCTACAGACCACCCCAGGGACTCTGTTGTCCAATCAGAGGACAGTGATGTTGCTCGGTTGGATCCAGGTCTGCAGAGGACTGGGCCTGGACCTTTCCAGGGTCCCACCAAGTCCTTCAGCTGCAAGATCTGTAAGTTCGCCCTCAACACGGAGGGGTTACTGGTCAAGCACGCCGAGCACCACTGCAAGGAGCCACAGACGCGGTGTGGGGCCTGCGGGGAAAGTCTGGAGTCCACCGACATCCTCAGAGACCACCTGCGGTCCCACAAGGAGCTGGGCACTACCTGCGACGTGTGTGGGAAGAAGTTCCGCTCCATGAAAATGATGGAGAACCACAGACGAGTCCACACCGGAGAGAAACCCTACCGCTGCAGGTCTGTCCACCAAATTATTTCAGCTCAGTTTATGGACCAAACAATTAAATGATTAGTGGAAAAAAATTATCACCAGTTGAAAAATAGGTCCAAACATGTGGAACCAGGTTGAGCGCACGGACGTCAATTGACAAGATATATTCTGATATTTGATCCAGTTCTGTCCAGTCCAGTCGTATCATTGATCATTTGTCCAGAGCAGAGTGTCACCACCCTGAATAAAGGCTCATTTTGTGTTTTACTGTCACAGGTTCTGCACTCAAGACTTCAACAGGAAGCAGGGTCTGGTCTGCCACCTGAACCTCGCACACCGAGACAGACTGGGTCCACTGGAAGAGGCTAAACTGCACCGCTGTGAACTCTGCACAAAGATCTTCAGCAGGAAGCAGCACCTGGTCCGCCACCTGAAGACCGGACACCTAGAGAAACTGGGTCCACTGGCGGAGACCAAACCGCACCGCTGTGAACTCTGCACGAAGACCTTCACCATGAAGGAGTACCTGGTCCACCACCTGAACACTGAACACCCAGAGAGACCGGGTCCACTGGCGGGGACCGTAGGGGCCATTCAGACACCAGGTCCGATTATCAATTTCTTTATAGTTTGACTGAAAATCAGAAACTGAGCAGCTGATCTGAAGGAGACGTGTTTCTCAGCAGCTGAACTTTTTTAACTTTCTCAGTTCACAGTTTCAACAGTTTTTATCATGAATTAGTTTTTTACAGAAATCTTCAGAGAAACGTCTTTGAGCTGTGTTGTTTCTATTAAACCTGACTGATTTAAAGAAATACTTTTAGAGTCTCTGTCAGTCTTTGTTCTTTTCTCAAGAGTCACATGATTCAGTTTTATCTTTCTGAGACATGGAGCTCAGATCAGACAATCCCAGTAGAGCTGGAATGAATTGATTATTATTTTAAATATTTAATAAATGTGTCAAATTATTCAAAACAGTTCAACAAATAAACAAACAAATAAAATCTGTTCTCCGGGTCTGTCCTGACGTGAAAGACAAATAAACAACAGTCCAAAGATGGTCCAGCATCAGTCAAACCTCAGCTGAATAACAACCACTGGTCTCACTGGACTGTTGTTGGATCAGCTTTGGATGGTTGTTCGGTTTTTTAACCTGAACAGTAACATCAAAGACCAGTTGTTGGACCGTTTATCAGCTGTCCATCAGATCCACTGACACCCGAGAACAGCTTGTACCTGATCCAAGATCCTGGTTTGGTAAAAAACAAACAACAGGAAGTGAACGTGGTCCAGACCTTTTCCAGCTGATGTCATCGAAAAGCTGTGCGAACATTTCGGCATCGGAAGTATCATCTCCTCTGCTCATCTGGACGAGTTATCAAACTGCAGATGTTGAATTAGATGGTTCATGGACCAAACAACTAATCGATTATTATAAAAATTATTGCGAGATTGATCACTAGTTGGAAAAAAGACACGTTTTCACGTTTGGACCTAATTGACAAGATTAATTAATACTGATGGACTCAAGTTGTTCAGAATTCCGACAGCATCACGACCGTTTCAGAACGTTCTTCAATGTGTCGACTGGACTGAGGACGCGATCAAACTGTTCAGGTTTGCAGCACCTGTTGACAACCTGTTGTTGACCAACTGCACACACACGTCTCACTGTTTCCAAACTGTAAAAGTATCTGTAGAGGGCAACAGAGTCCCCGTCAGGAGGGCGACAGAGTCACCGTCAGGAGGGCGACAGAGTCCCCGTCAGGAGGACGACAGAGTCCCCGTCAGGACGACAGAGTCCCCGTCAGGAGGACGACAGAGTCCCCGTCAGGAGCGACAGAGTCCCCGTCAGGAAGACGACAGAGTCCCCGTCAGGAGGGCGACAGAGTCCCCGTCAGGACGACAGAGTCCCCGTCAGGAAGACGACAGAGTCCCCGTCAGGACGACAGAGTCCCCGTCAGGAAGACGACAGAGTCCCCGTCAGGAGGGCGACAGAGTCACCGTCAGGAGGGCGACAGAGTCCCCGTCAGGAGGCGACAGAGTCCCCGTCAGGAGGGCGACAGAGTCCCCGTCAGGAAGACGACAGAGTCCCCGTCAGGAGGGCGACAGAGTCCCCGTCAGGAAGACGACAGAGTCCCCGTCAGGATGGCGACGTGAAGGAACTGGAAAAAGGACTCTGCAGTCCTCTGCAGAATAATTAGCTACACTTCATGTGTTTTGGCCCCGGAACATGAAGACAAGCATCAGTTGTGTTTTTAAAGCTGATTGGCTGATTGTTGGAGGCCATCAGTCGATCATCTGATTGGTTATATTTAAATGATCAGACAGTTTGATTCTGAGAACAATAAGCTGCAGGTTATAGTTTGTTTGTTTGTTGATGTTCTTCAGAGAACACGCTGTCGGGTTACTTCCTGTGACGTTTGGGCCGCAACAGCGCTCAGCTGGAGGCTGCACGGTGCGTTCAAGTGCAACATTTACCGTCAGACAGGAGAAATGTTCAAGAACAAACAAGTCATTAACAGGAGGGAGAGAGAGAGAGAGAGAGAGGGAGAAAGAGAGAGACAGAGAGAGGGAGAGAGAGACAGAGAGAGAGAGAGGGAGAAAGAGAGAGACAGAGAGAGAGAGAGGGAGAAAGAGAGAGGGAGAGAGACACACAGAGAGAGAGAAAGAGAGAGAGACAGAGAGAGAGAGAGAGGGAGAAAGAGAGAGGGAGAGAGAGAGACACACAGAGAGAGAGAAAGAGAGAGAGAGAGGAGGACAGGGAGTGTGTGTGTGTGTGTGTGGGTGGTGATCATTTCCAGGAAGAGGTACAGTGTGTGTGTGTGTGTCTTTTACTTAGTGACTTCCTGGTCCACCGGGTGTATCCTGTTAAAACACACACACACTGAGTGGGTCGTGTGTGTGTGTGTGTGTGTGTGTGTGTGTGTGTTCATTAACTTTATGAACACACACTTCTCTGATGTCACTTCAGAATCAAAACATTCAAAACTTTATTAATAAAAGTGAGTTTAACCAAACGTCAGGATGACGTCACTGGAGGTGAATAAAAGGTTAAATCAGTGAACATGAACACATGATTCATCTTTTCGTGTTTTCATCTTTTCAGGTTTTCGTCTTTTCATCTTTTCGTGTTTTCATCTTTTTGTCTTTTCATGTTTTTGTCTTTTTGTGTTTTCGTCTTTTCGTGTTTTCGTCTTTTTGTGTTTTCATCTTTTTGTCTTTTCGTCTTTTCGTGTTTTCGTCTTTTTGTGTTTTCATCTTTTCGTGTTTTCGTCTTTTTGTGTTTTCGTCTTTTCGTGTTTTCGTCTTTTTGTGTTTTCGTCTTTTTGTGTTTTCATGTTTTTGTGTTTTCATCTTTTCGTCTTTGTGTTTTAATCTTTTCGTGTTTTTATCTTTTCATGTTTTTGTCTTTTTGTGTTTTCGTCTTTTCATGTTTTCGTCTTTTTGTGTTTTCGTCTTTTTGTCTTTTCATGTTTTCGTGTTTTCATCTTTTCGTCTTTGTGTTTTAATCTTTTTGTCTTTTCATGTTTTCGTGTTTTCATCTTTTCGTCTTTGTGTTTTAATCTTTTCGTGTTTTTATCTTTTCATGTTTTCGTCTTTTTGTGTTTTCATCTTTTCGTGTTTTCGTCTTTTTGTGTTTTCGTGTTTTTGTCTTTCGTGTTTTCATCTTTTTGTGTTTTCGTCTTTTCGTGTTTTCGTCTTTTCGTGTTTTCGTCTTTTTGTGTTTTCGTCTTTTCGTGTTTTCGTCTTTTTGTGTTTTCGTCTTTTCATGTTTTTGTCTTTTTGTGTTTTCGTCTTTTCGTGTTTTCATCTTTTTGTGTTTTCGTCTTTTCGTGTTTTCATCTTTTTGTGTTTTCGTCTTTTTGTGTTTTCGTCTTTTCATGTTTTTGTCTTTTTGTGTTTTCGTCTTTTCGTGTTTTCGTCTTTTCGTGTTTTCGTCTTTTTGTGTTTTCATGTTTTCATCTTTTCGTCTTTTCATCTTTTCATCTTCTCGTGTTGTACTTTGGTTTAATGTTTGATATTATTTTAACGTGAGCCGTCTGAGCTGCAGGTCGACTGTGAAAAATAAAGAAATGAAACAGTTTGAAGTTTAAATTTTACTTTAAAATTACAATAAAATATTTATGATTCATTTTAAAAACAATAAAACAGGATTTAAATGATGTTATTCTTTATTTATCTGACCAGGTGCAACAGGTGTTACATTGATTTATTCAAACCATTGATGTTATTGATCTCCTGTATTGATCAGAGTTGTGATCGACTGATCGACTGCAGCAGATTTTCAGTTTTTCTCAAACTGTGATCTGACATCATGTTCTAGCAGGTTCTGTTATAGAACTGATTTTACATGATGATGTGAGTTTGCAGCTTTAATCAATTATCAGTAAAAATTAACAATCAATTCATCAACAGTATCAAACATATTTCTCACACGTTCTCTGACAGCGTTACACACACACACACACACACACTTAGAAATAAAGCTGATAGCTAGAACCATGTTCTTCAGGTTCTTCGGCTTGTCCTCATTGGAGAACTTTATATAAAAGTTCACTTGGAACTCTTTCAAAGAGTTCTACCTAGAACCCAACATGGAAGGTTACACCTAGAATCATCTGTGAAAGGTTTCACCTAGAACCCCCCATCAGAGGTTCTACAGAGAACCCATTTATGGTGCAATGATTCCACCTAGAACCCTCTCTGGAGGCCACTGAGACCATTTCATCTAGAAAGAACCCACAGTTTTCACCAAATATTTTAATAATCGATTAAAGTAAAAGTAAAAATTCTCTGATTTCTTAACTTTGAATTTTTTTACGTCATCTTTGGGAAAAACTGATCGACATTTTTGAATGTCTTTTGGATCAAAGAACTTATTGATTAATGGAGAAAATGATCAGCAGATTGATCAATAATGAAAATAATTTTTGGTTGCAGCCTCAATATTGATTGAATGAATCTGATAAATCAGTTCAGAGGATTTAGACACAAATGTTAAATCAGTGAATCAATTAAATCATTATGGATCAATCAGCTGATTGTTCGTCCTGCAGAGACACACAGTGTCTGAGACCGTCAGGGATCAATTATTGAGATCAAACAGAACTTTATGAATCCTGAAGGAAATTCTTGTGTCAGATTTCTACAAAATCAACATTGGAGCAACAAATATAAGTGAAAAATAAATATGAAATATAAAGTGTGTGAGGAGTAAATGAGGAAGGTTTTATTTATTTATTATTTATTTTATTTTTCCTCTTCAGATAAACTTCAATCTTTGAAGTTTAGAAACAAAAACAAAGTATTTAAAAATGTGTTGGTGAATTTTATTTGTCTTTATTTTGAGTTGAAACATTTTCGTCCACTTTCACCTGAGTTCATTGACTTTTTATTACTTTTAATTTATTTTGTTATTTATTTATTATGTTTTAAACTCTTTTTTTTTCAGACTCAGTTTGAGAGAATTAAACTTTCTGTCATGTTGATGTTTTAAATTAATTTATTGGAAAAGAGAAAATGTCCAATACCCAACTTTATGATGTAAATAAACACGTGATTGATCTCCAGGCTGGTTCTCATGGGTTCCACATGTTCTCACAATAATAAAGTAAATCAGTGTGAACAGCTGGGATCAATAAAACTGTCAATAATCAAACAACTCAAACTGATTGATTCTCATTGATTTCATGTTCTCTCTCTCTCTCTCTCACACACACACACACACACACACACACACACACACACACACACACTAATGTAATCGTTTTCCTCCGCGCAGACTCACAGGGGACAGAGACACGCACGCGCACATGCACAGTCAGCGTTATCGTGACTGCCCTCGTGCCCTTTACACGCCCCCCTTCTCTCTTCCCCGCCCCCCTTTGTCAGTGCGTGTGCACGTGTGCGCGTGTCCGCTGCTCTCTCTCTCTCTGCAGGAACACACCGGGACAGACTGAGAGCAGCAGCCGGGCTGGAGGCTCCGCGTGTCGGTCAGACTGATCAGATCCTCCCGGTGAGTCGCTGCAGCTGCTGCGGCTGATTGTGTCCGTGTGTCCGGAGTGTTGCTGTGGAAACACCGGCCTCCTCTTCCTCCTCCTCCTCCTCCTCTTCTTCTTCTTCTTCTTCTTCTTGTGGAGAACATGAAGCTGCAGGAAGAGACGGACTGAAGATCAGAGCAGGTAAAGAACATTTGTTCTCCTTCACTTTGTTCTAAACATGTTTGTTCCTATTTGTTCCATCAGTGAGGTTCTGCTGACAGAACTGAAGGTTGAAACTGTTTAGATCTGATCGATCACAAGCTGATATATAGATTTATGTCTTTATTTTCTGTCTGTTGTCTCTGTGACTTCAGTGTTTAATTATTCAATGATTATTGATTTTAAGTCTGTTTGTTTCCTTCAGTTGTGTTTCTGCTGCTTTGTTTTATTTTGGAGATAAATTAGTTCAATTAAATTAATTTAATTAATTCATGTTTCAGCAGAAAAACACAAGAAAGTTGAGTTAAATGATAAAACATAAAATAAAAACAATTATTTTCATGATTAATTGATTAATACATTTAACAAAATGTCAGTTATTTGTTGCAGCTTTAAATATCTATAAAGTATTTTAATGTCAGCTGATCAAACTCAGGCAGAGATATTTATTTATTTATTTATTTATTTATTTATTTTTAAAGGATCCTCATTAGTTGATGCACAGCATCACAGCAGCTGGTCCTCCTTCCTGAGGTCCTTTCAGATCAATAACTGATTTATTGATCTCAGCAGCATCATGTTGTTTCAGTTCACTGATTTTATCAATATGATGATTGATTATTATCAATATTTCTTGACAAAAGCTTCTTTCTTACATCACAGGAACGTCATTAGAGAACAGAACAGTAACAGAACCACAGTTACACGCTGAGATTCTCTCCTCAGTTTGTTTTATCTTAAATTTGATCTTCATCTGATTCTGACATGAAACAGCTGAACAGAACGCTTTTCAAAATAAAATACAGTGTGTGTGTGTGTGTGTGTGTGTGTGTGTGTGTGTGTGTGTGTGTTGGGGGTCAAAATGATCAGTCCTAAATTGGCAACTACAAGAACAGAAACAACAACAACAACAACTTCTGCCCTCACACCCTAAATCCCTCCTGGACTTTTGGGGACAAGAAGAAATAAAATAAAATAAATTCTGTTTTTCAAAATGAAAACATTCACTGCCTGAAATAAAAAGAAAAAAAAACTTCTGCTGTTGATATAATTTAAGGTCGCCAGGACGATTTTTAAAAAGCTGTTGAAATAAAGTGTGTACGAGGCTGTGATGTCGTGTCTATTTGGCCACAACCTCGAGAAAACGCCGTTAATGAGCATGTTCAGGTTATTTTGAAAGATAAACTAAAGGGAACCAGTTGTTTTAGATAAACTAAAATAAAACGTTACCTGGATGCTGACGTCATTAATCAATACAGGTTTACCGTGAGGAACTGGGAGTTTCCAGTGGCTCCTGGTGCAGAGCGCTACACTCGTGGCTGTAAGTGTTTTTGTTCAGGTGAGATCGAGTCCAGCCCAGCGCCATCTTGAAAATACTATGTTTTATTAAATTGGTGTTATCACGGAGCAAAGCAGGAAGTCAGGTGACCAGGTCTGAAGAGTGAGACGGAGGCGGATGATTGGACCAACTAACACAGAACGTTGTCTTCACGTTGTCTTCACGTTGTCTTTATGTTGTCTGTATGTTGTCTTCACGTTGTCTTTACGTTGTCTGTACGTTGCCTTTACGTTGTCTTAACGTTGTCTTTGTTGTCTTTACGCTGTCTTTACGCTGTCTTCACATTGTCTTTACGTTATCTCTACGTTATCTTCACGTTGTCTTCATGTTGTCTTTATGTTATCTCTACGTTGTCTTCACGTTGTCTTCATGTTGTCTTTACGTTATCTCTACGTTATCTTCACGTTGTCTTCATGTTGTCTTTACGTTATCTCTACGTTGTCTTCACGTTATCTCCACGTTGTCTGCACGTTGTCTTTACATTATCTCTACGTTGTCTTCACATTGTCTTTATGTTATCTGTACGTTGTCTTTACGTTGTCTTCACATTATCTTTATGTTGTCTTCACGTTGTCTTCACGTTGTCTTTATGTTGTCTGTATGTTGTCTTCACATTGTCTTTACGTTATCTGTACGTTGTCTTCACGTTGTCTTCACGTTGTCTTTATGTTATCTCTACGTTGTCTTCATGTTGTCGTCACGTTATCTTCACGTTGTCTTCACGTTGTCTTTACGTTATCTCTACGTTGTCTTCACGTTGTTTTCATGTTGTCTTCACGTTATCTCCAGGTTGTCTGCACGTTGTCTTTACGTTATCTCTACGTTGTCTTCACGTTGTCTTCACATTGTCTTTACGTTATCTGTACGTTGTCTTTACGTTGTCTTTGTTATCTTTACGTTGTCTTTATGTTGTCTTCACGTTGTCTTTATGCAATCTTTACGTTGTCTTCACGTTGTCTTTACGTTGTCTTCACGTTGTCTTCACGTTATCTTTATGTTGTCTTTACATTGTCTTCACGTTGTCTTTACGTTGTCTTCACGTTGTCTTTATGCTATCTTTACATTGTCTTAACGTTATCTTTACATTGTCTTCACGTTGTCTTTACGTTGTCTTTATGCTATCTTTACATTGTCTTCACGTTATCTTTATGTTGTCTTCACGTTGTCTTTGTTATCTTTACGTTGTCTTTACGTTGTCTTCACGTTGTCTTTATGCTATCTTTACGTTGTCTTTACATTGTCTTCACGTTGTCTTCACGTTATCTTTATGTTGTCTTTACGTTGTCTTCACGTTATCTTTATATTGTCTTTACGTTGTCTTCACGTTGTCTTTACATTGTCTTTATGTTATCTCTACGTTGTCTTCACGTTATCTTTATATTGTCTTTACGTTGTCTTCACGTTGTCTTTACATTGTCTTTACGTTGTCTTCACGTTGTCTTTATATTGTCTTTACATTGTCTTCACGTTGTCTTTACATTGTCTTCACGTTGTCTTTGTTATCTTTACGTTGTCTTTACGTTGTCTTCACGTTGTCTTTATGCTATCTTTACGTTGTCTTTACGTTGTCTTCACGTTGTCTTCACGTTATCTTTATGTTGTCTTTACATTGTCTTCACGTTATCTTTACGTTGTCTTCACGTTGTCTTTACATTGTCTTCACGTTGTCTTTGTTATCTTTACGTTGTCTTTACGTTGTCTTTATGCAATCTTCACGTTGTCTTTACGTTGTCTTCACGTTGTCTTCACGTTATCTTTATGTTGTCTTTACGTTGTCTTCACATTATCGTTATGTTGTCTTCACGTTGTCTTTACGTTATCTCTACGTTGTCTTCAAGTTGTCTTCACGTTGTCTTTACGTTGTCTTTACGTTGTCTCTACGTTGTCTTCACGTTGTCTTCACGTTGTCTTTACGTTGTCTTTACGTTATCTCTACGTTGTCTTCACGATCTCTACGTTGTCTTCACGTTGTCTTTACGTTGTCTTTACATTATCTCTACGTTGTCTTCACGTTGTCTTCACGATCTCTACGTTGTCTTCACGTTGTCTTTACGTTGTCTTTACGTTATCTCTACGTTGTCTTCACGATCTCTACGTTGTCTTCACGTTGTCTTTACGTTGTCTTTACATTATCTCTACGTTGTCTTCACGTTGTCTTCACGATCTCTACGTTGTCTTCACGTTGTCTTTACGTTGTCTTTACGTTATCTCTACGTTGTCTTCACGATCTCTACGTTGTCTTCACGTTGTCTTTACGTTGTCTTTACATTATCTCTACGTTGTCTTCACGTTGTCTTCACGTTGTCTTTACGTTGTCTTTACGTTATCTCTACGTTGTCTTCATGTTGTCTTCATGTTCTTTAGTCTCTGCTGCTGTTTCGTAACAACACTTACATAAGACTGAAGGCTGCAGGAGAACAATGGCTCATACACACACACACACACACACACACACACACACACACACACACACACACTCGGTGACGTGCTGCTGCTGCCAGTGTTTCCTTCAGCTCGGCCTCCTGTTGGTGTTTAAACTGTCCACTGGTGACCAACACTAAATTCATTCATATGTAAAATAAGATTTATTTTATTTAGATTTTCATATTTCATCAACAATATATTAATAAAAAAAATCTAAACTTCATGTGATCAGAGAACATGTGAACAGTTCTGATCTTTATACCATGTTTGTGTTTCATTAATCATATTTACAAACACTGTTTATTCCTCCTGTGGTTCTTTTCTGTCCATCACTTAAACATTTGCGGCCCTCTGTGGCCCCACAAACACACACGGGGCCCATCTGGAGCTAATGACCAGCAGTTTATGGAGCCCACATGGAAACACTGGCTGAGTGCCCAGAAATCCCAGCAGCTCCTGAAGGGGTCCCTCATTAATAACCCAGACAGGAAACGTTCCAACAAAACGAAACACTTTTATTGTGAAAGTCTAACAAACATTTCATCCATTCACAGTGTTTTTCCCCTGCA